>VZTU01021943.1:133737-218269 GCA_013400835.1 Zapornia atra | reverse complement strand
AGTTACACCAAACTACAACACACTGTCACACCAGTGCTGTGTCATTGGGAGGAAGGTTTTGTCCCTGTGCTCCTCCAAGGTACACCCAGGAGCAGGGTACTTCTGCTCTCTAAGCTGAACATGGAGCACACAACAGAGCTCCAGTCCTGCACCCACCAAGTTAGATGTTGCAAGTTGATTAGTCCAGGACAGATTATAGTATATTTGCTCAGTTTGAATACCAGGTCACAGTCACTTCACTCATTTAATGGAAGTACTTGTAGAGAAAGATCTGTCTAAAACAAACACAGATGCCAAAGTTTAAGGATTTGGGTTTCTTTTGGTCATCATACATCAAAGATAGAGCACATCCAGGGAGAAGTTCGATTCTGAAGCTTGCAGAACAATGGTTAGAAACATTTCTATAATGTAACTCACAGTTTATATTCTTTAAACGAGCTGACCTTCACTGCCAGCTCCTCTGATAGCAGTAGAAGAATTCCAATGAGCTCACAGTTTTTGCATATGATTTATCAGAATGAACCCCCTGACTAGTACACTCAGTGGAACATCTCATCCCTCCTTGTGCCAGTGTTTCTGCAATCTGGATTCAGAGGGATTTTTCTCTGAACATTCAGAGCAACTGACAATTTGGAACAAAAGTTCTTGAAACATTTAGTATGTAGTAGACGACTGCATCTTTTCAGAGTCACCACACTTTGGTGGCAGATCAGGAGACTTCTTCATTTTATGTGGTACTTTGATCCAGAGTAAGCAAAAAACCCTGTAGCTAAGAAAACCCTGCTTTTGTAACTGGTGTACTTTAAAAATCCCCAATTTCCTCATTTTACAATGCATTACTTCAGCTTGAGGTAAGACAACACTGTCAGAACTAGAAAGTACTGGATGATTACACTGGACTTTCTTCATACAGCGCTTTCTTCTCCTTGTAGCTGAAATGCACAGTGAAAGCATTATCCTGCGAGATGACTTCGACTCTTACCACCAGCAAGAACTGAATCCCACCATGTGGTGAGTTTTAGACTTCTGCTTCCCTTCATATGCATTTGCAAATTAAAACATTTTGGTCATTATAGTGAAGCATTTGTATTATAGTAATTCCTAGGTACCCAGCTCACATTGTGTAAGCTTATATATTTCTTTGCTCTATTGAGACCTAAATATATTAGTTTGTTAATTGATTAATGAATGACTGAGAAATTCTAAGCCCATTGATGTGACAAATTCTCATTGTCTTCCAATTTTGACTTAATAAAAAACCAGGAGTAGAGCCAAGCTCACTGGATGCTTTCATATGAAGATTTTGATTTCTTGAAGTCATCATAATTTTATGGAAAAGGTTATAAATTTCAATAATTACACTTTTAAATTTATTTCATGTTTATGTAGTACATATTTCTGATTAACCTAATTATAATAAAAACACATTCTAAATTAAAATCAAATGTTTCCAAACCATTCCAAAAAAAGAAAAAACTAAACCAAACTGGAATTTAATACTTCAATCTAATTTTCAGATGATGAAAATGTTTAAAATTGATTATTTTTTTCCTGTGGGAGGGAAGTTTTTTCAAAATCTTTCTATTATATGAAAGGAAAACTCTTCGCTTCCCAGCTCTATATAGCAACTCCCAGTTCCTAGGTTTTTTACCTTCAATGGCATTCCTCAGTATTTCATATTATCACAGTCTATGTCTGAAACAGCAAGCACTGGTTGTTATCATTCTTTAATAAGTAGATGCTGCTGGAGAATCTCAGGACTCCATGTGTGTAGTAAGGCAAGTACAATTTAGCATGTGTCAGCCAGAAGCTTTATGAACTCTGATGATAGTGAGAGAGGACTTGGACAGCATCTCCCCCTCTTCTCCCCTGTTCTCTGCCAAGTGATTGTGGAGACCCAACCCACACACCATTTCAAAAAAGAAGAAAAGAGCGGAGGAAATCCAATCATTTCAATGTTAATAAAGCCAAGTATCCATCCCTGCTAGGGATGGACTCCTTAAGTCACTGCCACAGTGGTATGGACTCCCACAGTAAATAACATGACAGTATAGAGTGATTGCTCTTGGCATAGCCTGTAAGAATTGGACACACAGTATTGTCTTCCCTCAGAAGTGGGGAGTTGGAAACAATTGCAGACTGTTAGTTTTTAATCAAAAGGAATGTTCTTTTACCAAAGATAATGCTTAGCCAGATCTCTTAATCTTAAATATGAATAATTTTGCCAGCACAATCATCACAGTGATAAGAGTACCAATCACTTCATATGATGTATCTGTGCACGTCACAGAAGGGGAAGTTACAGGTCTCTTATAGTACAAAACTGATACTATTCTGTACAGTGAATATTTCTACTGGTCATACTATGCCCAGAGAAACGCAGATTATCAGTCTCATCATGAAGTTTTAAAGGTTAGAATCCTCTTTTTTTAATATGAGTTTGCTACTGACTTTTCAATTCATTCCAATCCTAGTTCATAAATGTAGCTGGTTTTATGGATTTAAATCATACAACACACAGAAATGTTTTACTGGGTTAGTATATCTTGTTCGGATGATAGATTCTTGATGGGGATTTTAGCAGTTACCTGCATTTGTTAGTTAGGAATGCATATGTTCTGTGAAATCTGACTTAATTTTCTTTTTTATTAAGGCCTGTCACAGTTCTCCATCTGTGCAGGTTTTTTCACAGTTGTACCATCTTACGTAAAAAGATTGTGGTTTATGGAATTTTATGGCTATTTTTCTTTACACATACTTACTGTAATACATTTAGTATGTGCCTACTATTTTTCCTCCTTTTATTCCTTTTGTATCATCTCTTAAAATGTTTTTCTGGACGGATGCATTAAGGACCTGGAATACTATAATATAAAAAAAACCCTCTTTCTTTATGGGAATGAATAGATCAAGGACTCTTAATGGGTTACAGAATAGCTGCCAAGGTAGATAGCTTTAGCAGCAGTGTGTTAAATGGACTTGAGTGGAAAGAAATGAGAGGAGGCATTATTTCCCTGCAGATGTCTCATAACTCACAGAGGGCCTGTCTGTTGGGAGGCTCTGTAATTTATTTATCCATTGCTCTCTTATCTTTAAATTCATCCTTGCTTTATAGAAGTCTCAACGGAGAAATTTCAGACTAAAAGAGCCCCTGGTCTCCTGCTGCTTTTGTCCCTGAGATTTGGATTTGGTCCCCTTGGAATAACCATGACCCACCTTGGTTGGTGGGTTGGAGCACAGAGGTGTGTGTGCTGGGAGAGAGAGTCCCAAAACTCACCACCATCCCAAGACAGATCCTTTGATTTTCCTGTAATAACACCAGAAAGCCAACATCTTCAGCAGTGCCAAGTAGAAGCAGAGCACAAATAAAATAAAACTGTAATGAGGTGTCATGAGCTTTTCTGCATAAAGCATTTCTACAGTAGCGCTGCCTCCAGTGAAGACCCGCTTAGCAGCAAAAGCTCATTCTCATTTGATTGTCTAGTGGGAGTTAAATCAGGGATTATTAACAGTTTACTCCATCCACCCTCAAATTGCATTTTTTTCCCCTGGCAGCTGCTAAAATCCCATCTTTACCATAAACAATGGTGGTAGCTGCTAGAGCAGTATTTCCAGCCCTTCTCTATCCGCAGTCTGCTGTGCTCAGAGCATGTGACAGCAGCTGCCTTGTGTGCAGCAATACTCCGTTGGAGCCTTCTCATCAGGGACTAGTTAGACTAAGCCACTCTAATAATTTCTGAAACCATTATTTTGTGTAACAATGAGAAGAGGAGTGTTTATATTTTCATGCAGTCTTTTCTTCCCAAATCCTACATAACACTGGCTTGGATGTGATTAATATTGTCCTGCTCCTCCAGATCCCCCTTCTGGCATGTGCTACTCTGGCAGAGATGTACAGTCCAAGTGCACAAGCAAAGCATTTTATAGGTTCTGTGTGTGTCTAATTTTATGAGTCCCAGCAGAGCCAGTGTGTCACTCCATTGCTGGGAGAGACCTCACATCAAATAACTATTTTGCACCAGGGTACTGTATGATTCTGAGACTGCCTGCCTGTCTTTTATGGATTTCTGTTCTTTCAAATGCATTAAAAGACACATCCTACCCAGCAACCATCTGTTTCTTTGGAAGTTCAGGAGCAAAGGAGTGGCTATGAGTGTTTCTGGAAATGCAAGGGGAGGAGAAAGGGAAGGTTGGAATGGGGGTCTTTGTAAACAGAAAAATCACAGCATCTGGGAATGGCCTCCTGTCCTGAATCACAGTTTAGTGATTGAAAAAAAAAAAAGCAGGAGAGAGAAAGGATGAGGAGAGGAGAGGGCACATATGGAGAAGGAAGCAGGGAGGATTTCCATGCTGGAACTACAGGAATAGGAGCATGGTTCTTCTCTCACATTTTCTTGGGACTTAACCACTGTGAAGATTTTCTTGTGTCAACTACTTTTTCTATTCTTTTTTTTCAGCAAGCAGACATGTCAGAATATGATTATTTCCAAAGTCCCCAACCCATAGGCACAAGCCTGCTTCCTTAAGCAAAGATTTCCTCATTTCTCAGGTCTCATTTGCCCCCAACTTTACAAAGACCTCTTTAGCTTGCAAAAGAAATAGATTTGACACATTCAGGAATGTGAAATGCATTTTATGTCCAACACATATTAGCTGTGAAAGTGAAGGTAGGTAAGTGACTCCCACCCCATGGTAAAGGTTGCGCTGATGGCCACGCTAAGCAGTTCACAGTTGACTTGCAGAGTTAATTAGACAGTAATGTTTGTGCGTTTTTCCATGACAAGCCTGATAGTAGTACAGGTGACCGGTGGTCCATGAGACTGTCAGGAGTGTCTTAATTCAGAAATCTCAGGATCCATGAAAGTAATTAATTTCCCCTGTAGGGAAAGGGAATCCGCACCATGTAGTACTTGCCAAGGAAAGGTCAAGGAATAGCTGGATGAGAAGAGGTCCAATATGGGTGGTATCTGGAAGACTGTCTACATCGTTGAGCATCTGTTTCTGTGACCATCTTGCCTCCGTATAACTTTATAAAATTGCAGAGAAGAGGATAAAAAAGGTGTTATAAAAGAACTGGAAAAGGCCAAAGAAGAATATAGAAAAAATATTCTGTTTAATCTTATGCTAGATTATTTAATATTGAAACAAAGAGACGGGAAAACTATAAATTAGTAAAGAAGAGATGCTGGCATTAATGTATATTTCCGTATAACACTGCTTTAACAGTAGGGCTGCAGACAACGGGGGATTCAGTACATTTAAAAAAGAAAGACTCTGTACAGAAGCTTGTGGATGGCTAAAATCTCCTTCCCAATTTGATGCCATGTTTCATCGCAAAGCCTATCAGCACTCCAAAGAAGCAATCACTTGCAGAAGACATAGTCTTCAAAGATGACATGAAGAAAAGCTGAGCATGTAAAATCAATCAATAAGGAACAAGTTCCATTACTTCTTCACGGCATATGAGATATGAAGAGGTACAGTGATATTTCCAGTGGCAAAGAGGTGGAGGAAAGCTTTGTGACAGGAGAGAGAAGTCCTAAAGTGGTTTCCAAATTGCGCTAAAACTGTGGGATTAAACTTCAGAAAGATTTATGTTTAAAAATCTGTTGGCAGCTTGAGATGTTTTTCTTCTTTATAGTCCAGACATCACAAAAGATATCAGTCAATATAACGTCCACAAACTCAGGTATTGTAGAGGGAAATGAGATGACAAATAGGGATGAGGAAACAGCAGATGTTTCCCCTTCAGCAAAGTGAATAACAATAGCAGAGAGAGGTGGGACTCTCTAAGCCAGAGATGAGAGCTTGGCAGTCTGCAGAGAAGACATCTAGATGAATATGACACACGTCAACAGTGGCAGTGAGTACCAGCTGTGAAAAAGCTGAAGCGATTTTGACGTGCTAAGATTTTAGACTAGGCAGGTGAGAAAGATAATGTGAAAAGCTGCACCCAACCAGGGCAATTAATACTGTCTCCTGTTTGTATAAATGGAAAAGAAATTAACCTTCCTGTCTGCTCTGGGAGAGGAGCAAATTGGATCGTTTCTACACACGTAATATGATGACGATGATCTGAGGAACAGCAGATCAATTATCTTACTCTTCATGCATTCCTGTCAAGCTACTGAGCAATTTGTTGACAGGGGTAATACATTTCAAATAGAGCACAAAGGTTTGAATCAGGATTACCAACAGCCATCCAATTTCTTATGAGAGGAGTCGTCCTAGAAAAGATGACTGATGGTGAAACAGCCATATTAGAAGGACAGTGTTTCTCGATTTCTAGACAGTATTTCATAGGCCACATTGCAGTGTAGAATAGATGAACAGCTGGATGACTTTGTATTCACTGAAATATAATAATTACAAAACCAAAATGTCCCTTGGATTATGTATCCTCTCCTTTTATGAGGTTGTAAGTGGTCTCAACATAGTATTCATAGGTGAAGTTTCCCTGCCATATCTTCCTCTCCCTGCACATATCAAGAGTTCAGGCAGACACTCCACTATAAAACCCCCAAATGTTGGAGTAGGCAATGCAAGTAATTCTCACAAACAGCCAGAATCCTACAGAATTCCAGGTATTATTCAAGTTCCTGTTCCTGTGTTCTTCAGCTATCCACATTTAGGGATCAAGTGAAATGCCGATAGTGACAAAACACATACTCCATGAACTGTTTCTGTGCTTCCTCTTAAAGTACACTTTGGTTCAATCACATGATCTCTTCTTGCCCTATATTGAGAAATAAAATTATTGGCCAACTGTGGCTTTTATAAGAAAACATGAAGTCATTGAAGTCAATAAGAACTACATTACTTTTTTTGGAGGATTTAATTTTGCTACTTCGATCCAAAATGCTATCATTGTGAATTGCTGAATGATTTTGTTGATGTGTTCATACAGGAAAAATACTCAAGGATTTTTTTTACATCTGACTTTGTTTTGGGAAGTGGGGCTGAAACTGGCCTTTAATAAAATCTCAGAATAAGGGAGCTATTTGGAAAGTGGGAAAGAGGTATTAATCTTTGACTTCTGTAATGGACTTGGCCTTAAGAAAGCCAGTCCTGTGCTGAATTCACCCAGAACTAACTGAGGAGACCTAAAATAACAAATGCAATCAATTATTCACCACGTCTATGCATCTGAAAACCTAACATCTATCATGCAGCACAGCTTAGCACTCACAGACCTGCAGGGTATTTTATGCTGTGCAGAGTTAACCCATTCTGCCAAACGTTCCCCACACTTTGCTGACCTGGGAAGGTCTCCTGGGAGGCAGGGGAGTGGTGAGGACCCCCAGTCTGATGCAGGAGCAAACTGGGAGATAGCTTCACTTAGATAAACAAGTACTTGAAAATTTAATTATTTCTTACTGCTACCTGGGTTCACAGCAGCCCATCCTCCTCTGCTCAGACCTTTTGGTCTCATGGGGCAGCTGGCAACACAACCAGCCTCTTTGTAGCAATGCAACCGGAGATTTCATTTGCCCAGTCCAGGGTCATGGTGGGCTGATGATTTTCAGATACTCAGGAACAGAAAAATCCTGCTCCAAGTAGTTTACAGAACGACTTGCAGAGGTTTAACACACCACTTATTAAAGAAAAATCAAACAAGCAATATAAATTAGGAAAAGAGGGGGGAAAAAAACCAAGGAAATTTGTAGAGGAATCAACTGTAATCGATGAAAACTATCATATATGTTGACAGCAAGTCCTTTGGGGTTTCTTCCTTTACATCTGATTTCCTGTAAGGTTTGCCATCTAGAAATTAGCTAGAGAAAGAACAGGCAAAAGAAAACCTTTGCATGCTATACATCAGGAAGGATGACCAAGTCTGAGGCACTCTGTGTGAGCGAAGCCAAAGAAAAAAACTTCCTAAACACCCCTTACGTAAGTCCATTGCACTCAAAGCTCCAAAAATAGCAGTTATCAAACTACAGGCAAAAATCAGGAAGAAATAAGAAGGCTCAGGGAGAGTTCACCCTTGCTTACAATGGAGTTGCTCCAGGAGCAAATGTTTGCCTGTGGGTTTAATGTGAAAGCTGAGCTCTTGATGCCTGAAGGCAGCGTTGGTCAGTCCCGTGGAGGCAGTTAGTCAGGGGCTGAGAGCACCTCCGAGGTTTTTTGAAAGTCTGCTGCTCATGCCAAGAGCCAATCCCCTGATCCTCAATGGTGAGGGCAAAGGTCCTTTCCCTCTTCTCAGGTTGCCAGCAAAGTCCTTCGTTTTAAATTAAGAAAAACCAGGAGAATTGCAACTCTTTGGGTCAGCAGCACTTACCAGCCTCTCTGGCATTTTCTTTGTACTTCTTCCCCTAAAAGGTGAACAGAGTGGCAACTCTCTGTTATCAGGAATATGGGTTATAAGAAATATGAATAGAAAGCAGCAGCAAGAACTGTGTTACAGTAGCTGACCTGTAGGAGCCCCTTGGTGCCCCATTCAGAGGAGGGTCTGCATCCTCAAGTCTGCACTTTGGAGTAAATAACCCTGCAGGCTGGAGCAGAGCAGATCCTACCCCTTCTCCTGAGGTGTTCTGGTGCGATAGTTCTGCTGCAGTGGGTTACCTATGACGTATCAAATGTGCACTAAGGATTTTGGAAGAAGTGTAATTTCAGGGTGAGTTATATATGTGAGAGTTGAACTTGGTTTCCCATGGTGTCATCATTTGCAGCAAACGAGCAGGGACACTTCTTTTTAGAGGGGGAAAATTTGCAGACAGCAAGGGCCTTTCTTGAAAGGCAGCTGTAGTACCTCATATGTACAGTTGCTCAACCTTTATGTTCAGCGCCATGATAACAAAGCATTTGAATTTCCTGAGTGCCAAGACATACCAGTCTTATCTTACAGTTTACAAGCCCACTGCAGTCCCAAATGTAAGATTTCTGATTTCCATTTTGAACACGGTGTGTTCTTCCTGCAGGTCTGAATGCAGTAACTGCGAGGTTGGAGAGCAGTGCGGTGTGATCATGCATGGCAATGCTGTCACTTTCTGCGAGCCATATGGTCCCAGAGAACTGGTAAGTGAAGGCTGGCTCGTCTGCTGGGGCTGGGACTGCAGGCTATGAACTGAGGCTGTGTCAGCTGCAGAGATGTTGGTGCACTTTGAAAGTTTAGTGTTCAGCAGAGAGGCTCTTAAGCAAGGTGATACGGCCGTAGAAGAGCACCCCAGGAACATCCCAGCATTTGAAACTATAGATGGTAACCAAAGGTATTTTGCAATAGTTTGCAAGGCGAAGTCCCTTCACCCGATGTGCATCCAAGCTATTTATCTATGAAATCCTGGAAAGGCAAGGAAATAGAACTGTTGTCAAACTGGCATCATTCTCTTTTTTATTTTTTTTTCTGACAATGAAATAGAGACAAGGTTCCTTTTTTTTCCCTCTTATTTTATTAGCTGTGTCATGTTTTTTTCTGGTCGCTGTTGACAAATGTTAATTTGGTTGTAAAACATCACTTGTGAACAATGCATCCTAGACTAAAACGCAGCCTGGAGCAAACACCTGCCAGTCTCACGAAGTGTGTGTAAGAAATTGAGTCATGATGAAGGGGACAGAATTAATTTCACTGGGGAGTAGTTTTGTCATAAAATTGCTGTAAGAAACAACATGGTGTGATTTGCATTAACTTGGGATCGTCTGGGAGTAGAAAATGAATTGAAGGATGTATACCCACTGCCCACATGCTGACACCGGGCACTTAGCTGCGATGATGTAGATAAAATGGGAGTTTTGGAAAGAACTGAAAAATTAAAAAGCCAGCCTAAAGCCTGTGTAATTCAAAATTAGTTTTCATGTTTTCAACAGTCTTCTGAGTGGAGGGGGAGATTGATTAGAGCTATTTGAAGATCATACGTGGAAGAGGGCCATAAACAAACATTAAAAGTTTTGGCCAGGCATTTTCTCTTCATTTCAAAGGCTAACAATTCTTGAAACAGGGTTAATTTTACATCCTAAACTGAGAGCAGAATTCCACAAATGCAACGTAGGTATTGCTGGTGTGATGACTGAAAGTCATAAACACATATAAAACTAATTTAGAGATTTTATGGATAAAGGAGAATTTCAGTCATTTCGCTCACAGCCAGCTCCAGCCAGGCAATCCTGACAGCGATGGTAAATTGCCTCTCTGCTACTTTGAATCCTATCTGAATGTACTATGCTTCATTAGCTGCCTTGAGTAGAGATGCATTGTTTTATGTCCTGTGCAAAAATGAAGTCAAACAACTGGGATATTTTTCCCAATTTTTAAACTCACGATTAGTTTGAGTATTGAGCATAGGTAACATTCCTTGAAAAACAGTATTTATGATTTTTAGCAAACCCAGGGGCCCAGCTCTGAGGGTTTTGAAATGTTATTAATTAGCTGTCTTGTCCCTGCTGATATGTAATTTAGACTACCCTTATTAATCATGAATTGTCGTCAAAATTCAGTATTGGACTGTATTTGTCGTATTACCACGTACTAAAATAGCACTATCATGGCATCATGAACTTGGAAAAATGTATTATGATGCCGAAGTGGTGTGATTAAATGATCAGCTGAAAAGATCATCATGCAGTTATAAACAGTTAGAAGCCTAATAATGAAAGTGTTTATAAATATTATGTCAGTGTTGTGGAAAAATCAAATCCTTCTGAAGGAACATTCTAATGGCTTAACATTTTGGATCAGTACAGGCTGGTGTTCGTGCCAGAGGTCTGACCTAGATTTATTCTTCAGTATGTACACAGATTTAAATCCCTATTTTCTTAGCACTAACTTGCTTTTGTTTTGTAGTCGTGTTTCAGCAATTTCACAACATATCTCTTCCTGTCACATATTTTAAAACCTGTTTAATTCCTGCAACCATTATGCGTTTTTATTATATAATCTTTACTATTTGAGTCCCATTCTGTCTCTGTTTGAAATGGCTCTTGAAATCTCTGTTCCTGTTCATGGTTCCTAGTGCTACATTATTGCTTTAAAACACTTACACAAGAAGAGTTGAATTTGCAAAATGCATTATATCAACAGCTGTGACAGCTGCCGGTTTGCTTCCTTGACCTCCCTCTCTTCTCCTGACTCCCAGCAGCTGCCTGTTACTACAGGCAGAAGGTTTTTAATGCCAACTGTCTGTATCTACTGGTGAGAATTCACCACTGACAAAATCCTGCAAAGATGTATAGCACCAGAGATGTTGCAAGCAAAGGAAAATAGCTACTAAAGGCTTCCTACCAACCACTCTGTGGTATCTGAACTTTGTCCTTGCAGAACTTTGCAAAAAGCTTTTACTATATCTAATATTGTTTTCTAAAGCATTACTGAAATTAATCATAGAATCATAGAATGCTTTGGGTTGGAAGGGACCTCAAAGGTCATCTAGTTCCAACAAAATCCACTTCCAAAATAGTGTCTTTTAAGTCTATGTGAATGCCTCTTCTGTGATAACTGGTACATTTAATTTCTTGGTGATATGAGCCACTGAACATTGATAAATTTTCAAATGAGAACTTGCACAACATAATTAATTGAATGTAAACTAACATAATAGGTACTCATAACTCAAGTCAGAAAACACTTCATTATTTGGCGTGATAAATGTGATACCTAATACTGAATCGATCCTGACAGAATGGACTTAAGTGGGGATGAGACTGCATTTTTCAAGGAGTGAGGTAAATGCACCTACCCTATTTTTGTTTAAAGACTAAAATTATCAGTTAGGAATATTCCAAAGAGAAGAAAACTGTATTTTAAATAAACATTATGTACAGATAATGCCAAATTTTCAGGTATCTTCTAAAGTTGCTGTTTGAGATGATTATGAAGCCTTGGGAATATATCCCACTGAATCTATCCTAGTTCATTAATAGTTGTGATAAATTTCCTAAATTTCTATGCACCCTTCTAATGCACATGTAGTCTTGGTATCAGCTAATCTATAGTGCATTTCAGTGAAGATCCCATTCTTTAGCATTTATTGAAAGTTCTTCTCCATATGCAATATGTATGCAGGAAAGAAACCACACCAAAAATTCAAATCAGCTCCTGCAGATCTCCATCCATTATTTTCAAAGACACCTTTTCACAAATACCTCAATATGTTGCATGCTGGCACTGGAAGAAGTCCAATCCCTTTTACTCTTGCACTGCGACCTGTCCCCTCCCATCGATGGAGAGAGATGGTATCCATACAAACATTGGTGGGTCACAACAGAAAACAAATCCAGATTAAAACTAACTTGGAAAGGAAAAATTCTGATGGTTTAACAGAAGTCAGCTATTGAAGCTGCTTTAACATGGAGCTAGAATTTGTTAGTCATATACATTTGAATATGCATTCTGAATATACGTTTGCAAAGATATGGAAATTCTTTTGAAAGGCTCTAAAGACAGAAAAGCAAATACAGGTGACTGAGAGATAATGTTTATTCTGTGTCAATGGAGTCCTAAATAACAGTCAGGAAACATCTGCATTTAGGACTAGCTTTTGTTCAGTGTTGTGCAGCGATACACAGGGTAATAAGGGACTTCAGACACGAGAGAGATCTCTCTCAGCAGTTTTCATGTTTATCTGCATAGTAGATAATTAAAGAACGCAGGAATACTTGATAATAGAAGAATCTTTGCTTTCACTGTGTGACTCAGGGAAATTATGCAGAAATTGTACTGTTCTTCATTATAAAAAGCTGATAAAATTGCCTTTGTAATACTGCCGTAGTTAATGGGTGCTTGAAAGTATTCAGCATCTTCCAAGTCATTGAATCTACTTGGGTGCTGTTTTTTTAAAAATGACGGTTTAGTGTCCATGAGCTCAAATGTTTATATTTTGCTGATTACTGCTTTTTTTCATTCTTAGCTACTATTTGATTTTCTCTATAAATAAAACAGGAGAATCATTTAAGTCCTTTGCATGCTCCACTTGGAGATGCCTCCATGCAGAGCTCTGTTAGTCAAAGCCTGTGAGTCCCAGAACCTTACTTCTGGGCCTGAATTTATTCAGAAGCTTGACTTCCCTGTGACATACCCATAATATGACGTGGTGCATGGATGCACATCGTGAGGAGCACATGTGATGGAAGAGTCTGTTTCTGCTTTCATGGGAAATTACATGAATTATTGGTGTGTAGGGTCTGATATGGGAGGACAACTCCAAGGTCTTGAAATCTAGGATGCAGCCATCACTGGCAGCAGTATCAGATTAATTTAAGGTGTTTGATGTCCCTGTTCTTCCAATTACATGATTTCTTTTATGATTGTGTAAAATTACTGTCTGGCCAGATCATCCCTTTTTATCTTTTCTCTTTTGATCTAATGTTGCTATTGTCTTTATGTTTGTACATTTTTCCTTCTTCAATGCAGCCTCTAAAATCTGCTTATAATGATAAATTATATCTTTGTTGGGTCTTTTGCTAAAGTGAATGAACCAAACTCTGAGTCTTCTCTTTTTGGCCTCCAGTGACCCTCCATTTGGTCTTTCTGCTTGCTTTGAAACAAAAAGTTTCAAACAGTTGCTAGTATTTTCCAGCTCTGACAAAAAACTAAATCAGGCAGTGTTTTTAGGCACTGCTTCTGCCTTGCTTGTTATGTAGCAGTATTGTTAAGTCCAATTTTAAAAATTAATGGCAAATAAATAGATATCCTTTACAACACTCTAGCGCTTTTTATCTTAAAGCATTTTCAGGAAAACAGTCCTAATATGAACTACTGAAATATGGGAGCATTGAACGAAGGAAAGAAGAAAGAAAGGCATCAAAAGAGGGCAGGGTGCTGAATACAGAGCTGCTCAGTGTTTTCTACCTGTTACTGTGTCTTGGTTGGATGTCAGTGTGTGGATACTATAACAAAATTTCAGTGCATACATTATGCAATATCATTGGGGGTGGTGGTGGTTTATTTGCTGTTGAAACAGGTTTTGTTATTTCCTCCTAATATTTAATTTTATAATTTGAGGTTTACTTAATGTTTTTTTTTATTTATTCATGAAAGTTTTTGGTTCTTGTTCCATGCTATGTGAAAACTATTCTGTATACACAGATTTGTACTTAGCAGACAATAGGTCATATGGTTTACTTTTTAATCTTCTAAACTCTGGTCAAGCACCATTGTTTCCCATAAAAGTGTTCAGTTTGTATACATTAATACAGTAAAGAAAAAAAAATCCAGGTTTGACATATGATGAGATATCAATAATCAAAATGACATGACATAAACGACCATGAGCACTCAACCTGAAAGAGTTAGCGTTGAATAGTCTTATGCACTGGAGATCTAGGTATCCAGAGAGTTTCCATGCTTTCAAAGAAAAACAAGTGATGAATATGTTGTTTTACTGGTCTAATAGAACCTCTCCGCTGTTTGCTTTTCTTCCTGTAGACCACCACTGGCCTTAATACAACTACTGCATCCATCCTTCAATTTTCCCTGGGTAAGTTTAGCTCATTCTTTCAGCCAAGAAAGTGTAAAAAAGTCATTTCTGCAAAGGAAAATGGACCTCAAGTTCAGGTTTACCTCAAGTTCTCATCAGTGTTCCACTCAACATGAGGGATTAAAAAAAAATTTTAAAAACTGCAACCCATTTATTCATCTCCTAATCTGGAGCTCCTAATGTAAAGTTTGGAAGGGAGGAACTCCAGTAGATACTCTAATGATGGGAGGCATAGTCATGTTTGGGCTTGTGGGGGTTTTTCCACTTATTTTATAACCTGATAGATATCATCATCATCTCTTTTTCTTTCTCTGAAGTGTGATTACTGTTTCTAAAAAATAATTTTTTCAAAATAATTAAACCCTTGATGTATTCCACATTATGATTGGTTAGTGTTGGTTTTTAACACATCTGTCCAACAGAACAGGTAGGGCAGGCCAAAACTAAATGTTATTTAGCTCCTATTGTCAACAGCGTGGTTGGATGCTGTGTTACCTAGGTTTAAGTTATTGCCCATTTTCACTGTGTGGTTGTGGTTATAAATTATGGCAGAAGTGGCCTGGGCTGAGGGCAAATTGGGAGCACAATTTTTTAACTCATATCTCAATGTTCAAAATACGAAGGAAAAATGTTTTTATGATACAAATGTTTCAGTAAAAAAGAAAGCAGAAAATGTAGCCTGATTCCTCTGTGGACCCCTGGATATATGTTTCCAAATCATACTCCTATTTTTAAAAAAGCAATTCTCCAAAAGTATGTCAGCAGAGGTGTGATTAAACTCTGGAAATCTCAGCTGGAAATAAGCATTATCAGGTACCCTGGCAAGCAGCTTGATTTTTTTTTAACAGATCGGAAATCAAAATCCTGGAAGCCTCAGCCTGAAGTTGTTAATTTCATTTGACTATTTGAGGTCATCATTATCCATCACCCTGCAATTGCCTGCAATGTTAATAGTTCTAAGGATTGGTATCAATACTTTTATTTTGAATTACTGTTTTTAAAAAGCCAGAAAAATGTATCCATCCCTACATTGAATCATTGCATAAATATTGGGCATGTCCAATGCAAACCAGCCTGGAGCTGCCCTGTGGTTTCATTCAGCCAGTTAGAGGCGAGTAGCTCACTTGATCTGCTAGCATGTGTCACTCGCCTGCAGAAGCCCTCCTACCTTTGGCTGTGTCCAAGGACAGGTGACTTTTATAGTGCTGCAAGTTTGTGATAATGGAGGAATTTTGCTTTTTAGGAACAGCTACAAAAATCTTGTATTGACTATTCTTACAGCAACCCGGAGTGGTTAACAGCAGTGGAAACTGAATGGGTTAGTAGGTAAACGTTTGCTGTCACACCTCGGTGGCTGGTGTCTGCTGCAGGTAACCTGTGGCAGGCTCACAGAAGTTTAAAAATGAAACTTAACATGTCACTAGTAGCCTTTATTCCTAACATCTGAGGAAGGTCAAGAACAGGCTGAATAGGAAATACCCTATTCAAGAGGATCGTCATGAATAAATGGTAAGAATACCTTAATCTGTACCAGTAGGAACCAGTAAAATCTCCAATGTGATGGAGCAGAAGAGGGGTGGATGCATGGCTGAGTAAATCAAAATTCAGCCTGAAGTTCAAAACGTATCACATTTCCCCATGTGCTTATGTGAGGACTGAAATACAGCACAGATTGGTTTTGTAACTGATAAAAACCGGCAAGAGCCAGGGGACTGCTGCTGAGCTCAGCAGTACTTGGCTTTCGAATCATAAATCTAAACTAGGCATTTGCCAGTTTCCAACTTATTCCCAAATGTCCGCTTTAATCATAACCCTATTTAGGGATTCATCCAAGGGAATTGCCTTTTTTTAAAGAATGTTTAACACTTCTATCGATCGTGGAATAGCTTAAGCTGTAATCTTTTGGGGGTATCTTTATATGAAATTCATCACCTAGCTTTGGCCACATTAAAGTGCATACCCTTTGATTTCTTTCACCTCTAATTATAAGATGGAACTCTGTATTTGCAGGTATATAAGCAGATGAGCACTGAGAAATGAAGAAAAAAAAAAAAAAGAAAAGAAAATAGTCCTTATTTCACTGTAAATCCCAGATCTTTTTAAATTGTCTGGTTAGGAAGGGTAATACCCTAGTGAATTTTTCATTAGTTGATATTCTGAGTAGTTTCCTTCATGTATCACCTATTTGGTAGTGTCACCCTTTAAAGGGCAATGGGGTTGAAAAGGGTCACTGAAGATGAAGGCTTAATTAGGATGAAAAGGTAATTAGTAAGGCCTATTCAGCACACAGGATAACATTAAAGGGCAGTATCCTTTCCAAGTCTGCCATGCAGCATTCACTCGGAGCCACCTGGATCCAGTGGCACTGACTTTTGATCCAGGGCTGGGGTGGTATTTACATTCGTGCACTCTCTGCCCAAGTGTGCAGAAAACTTCAGATGTCTTAATCATCCACGACTACATTTCTCCAAGACCAAACCCTACATGTGAAAGACAAAGTCTAGCAGTTTCCTTAATGTTCAGAGGGACTGTTAATTGAGATATTTAAAGCAATGCCTTTGGGCTCTCACAGGCCACAGCATCTAATTCAACAGTTTGGGATTGCAGGATATTGCACAAAAGCCTCCAGACCCAGCTGCCACATAGTGTTAGTCTGATTCATTAATTTAAATATTCTCTGTTTCTCACTCCAAAGCTCAGGCTTTTCCCTTTAGCTGCATTCCTGGTCTTCTCCAGGGATGAACGTGATCTGTCATTTACATAGGCCACTATGATGGAAGGTGACTCAGTACTGACAGATTTGCAACTAAACACAGGAAGAAAGAGACCCATGAAATCCCATAAGGAGAAAAGGAAAGGCATTAAGGGAGCAAAGCCAAGGTGTGAGGTGTGTAAGTGGTTCTGATCATGTGGTATTCCTTGGGTGTCCTCTTCAAGCGTATGCTCCTGTGGCTGTGGTGTCTGTGGACTGTGCATGCTCTGCATGGAGCATTCAATATTGGCAGGCTCTTTCCATCCTTCCTTTCTCCTTGCTGCCTCTGAGTCAAACACCAAGCCTAGGCTGAAGGTGCTGTAATGAGTACCAACACTCAGCTTGGCCTCCAGGGCAGGTGCTCCTCACAGTGGTGTGTCACAACATGAAAATTGTTACGGGAAAATATTACCTTGAAAAACTTTGTTTCACGGCTCTCTCCTTCCATCTTAGTATTGTTAGATCACTTTTGGCTGTTAAGCAGTATTTGAAAATGGGAATAGCTTGACAAGAAAAGGTCACACTTCAGCTTTATTGTGTCAAACTCTTGAACACTATGCTGAGAACAGGATGACTTCAAAAGTATCATGTGCTGGATAAATACAAAATATTTGTAATTTGCTTTCCCTTCAACTTTTATACCATTATCACAAAGACATTTGTGATAATGGTATAAAAGTTGAATATCATTTTGAGAGCAAGTTAACAATTCTCCATTCCTCCCTCCTTCCCCCCCATTTTCTAAAAACATCTAAACTCCCTAATATTTTACATTGAACCAAAATTGATTTGGGGGTAAGGGCTTTCTTTTAAGTTAAGAAATGCCTTCCAAAGCAGAATACATCTTAAAGCATTTCAAGCATTTGGCACTAGTTTCATTTTTTAAAGATGAAAGCATCAGTCTTGTATACAAAGAACTAGCAAAATTGGTTTTGCTTTATTTGGAGAAAAATCTTCATTTTGGACTGTCCCTTCCATAAAACCATGAAACAGAACTTTTGAGAAAGTTGGGTTCCCAAATCTGGCAGATTTTACTTTGGATCAATCATGAATCCCTACTTTCAGTCAACCCTGAAGCTACTTTTCTACGCATATATGTAATTTGTAATTTAAAAAAAAAAATTATTCTAATCATAAACCATCTTTCCCTAGCTGACTTTAGCTGACCCACAGTCATTTCCCATATGTAGCATTGGCTTTGGTTTCGTAAAAAAGAGAATTTGAAATTAAATTCAAAAGATGCCACTTAGAATGATACTAAAGCAGAAAAGTAATTTGCATGAATCCTGAAGAATGAAATCTCTCAGCAGGTGACTGTTATCAGTCTGTACACTGCTGCTTGATACACAAGAACAGCATGATTTGGGAGGGATTATTTGTTTTCTTAGTCATTGAGACTTTGTGATGGAATTACTACTATTCATAAGTATCATTTAGTTATCCTACAAAGGACTACAGTGAACTTAAAGGACAACTAATGTAAAAAGGAAACTGTAAAAGTATGTATAGTCTTATTTAGAAATCAAGAACTGTGAGGTAAAGATTTAAATCCATCAGTGCTCACACTTGCCACAGTTTTTATACTACAGATGATTTACAGTGACAAGACCATGACATCCCTGAAAAAGTTGAAGTGTACATTAACTGTCAGAAATTAAACATTTTATAAGAAACTTGATATGGTGCAGAATCACTCTGTCCGCAATAAGTAAAATAATAAAACCCTGTCCCTAAAGTTCTGGCGGACACTGAGCGTACTACTGATCTGGCAAAGGTGTGGCTTTCTGAGAGCATTATTCTCTATTAGCATAAAAGACTTGAAGATGCAGGATATATGAGCAAAGGTCATCTTCAGTGCCTGGACAACCAACAGCCTTACACTGGAAATTCCTTAGGTATCATTGTTGCATAGATCATAAGATTAGTTCATGCTAGTCCTACAGAACAGATGTGACATGAAGCAAAACATGGATCTAGCACATCAGTAGTCATTAGAAATGCAGTTTCAGTGTGAGGTTTTAGGAGCAGGCTTTAGTCTGTGAGAGTGCTTTGTGATTTTGCCAGATGGACTCTGTTTGTTCTCCCAGGAAAATCCCATTAGGCATTATTAAAAAGATGGGTCACTCATGTTGTGGTTTGTACATTGGTGAGGAACCAGAAGCATCTGTACCTTACCCATAGGGTTAGAATGGACCGTTTCTCCTGCTGCTTCTGGGGTAGCTTCTTTCACATTGTTCAGTCACTTCTCTGCCATGTGTTGCTATTGCCCCTTTCATTGTTACAGCTTATTTTGTCTAAACATCCATCAGCCAGCCATGTTGATTGATTATTTATCTTACAATATTTAACAGGGATAAACCTTACAGGGTTACATATGGATAAACCTAATTTATTACAATCACAAGCAATACCTACCTGCAGCTTACCAGTCTCCCCTAATAGCTTTCAAATAGAACCCTATGTGGTGGATTGTCCTTGGTTGGGGGCCAGGTGCCCACCAACGCTGTTCTGTCACTCTTCTGGCTGTTCTGTCCACTACCCTCTGCCACTGATGGGCTCAGCCTTGGCCAGTAGTGGATCCATCTTGGAGCTGGCTGGTATTGGCTCTGTCAGACATTGGGGAAGCATCTAACAATTTCTTGGAGAAGCCACCCCTGTAGCCCCCCTGCTACCAAAACCTTGCCATGCAAACCCAAAATACCCTATAGCAAGGATAAATTTCTCTATCGTTTTTAATACAATTGCAATATTACCGAAGAAAGATTATTATTGGTATTCAACTATTCAGAGCTTTTTGGTAAGGACAAAACCCCACTAATTCAGTGACATCATTCGAGTGATCTTCTTTCACTGTTACCTCCTTTGTCCCTATTTTCTATCTTCCCCAAAAGAAAATACGAAGCTGAACTTTCTGCTTTTACATACATAGATATTTACTTGACAATCTTCTTGTAAAAGCACTAAAATCAGTAACAAACCAAATAATTTCTCCAGTCTTATTCAACACACTTTCCACTCTGGTAAGTTGTAATTTTTTGAGTAACCATCCCTGCCTTCACTTCAAATTTCTTGAGAATTTTAAATCCGTTAGACAATCAGCTGTACTTAACTGAACAATAATTGTATTACCTGTGATGACTTTATATTTACACTGTCATTTTTTAAAGAGCTGCATGTACAACACATACATCGAGCTTCCATGTGCTCAGCTTATTTACAGTCTATTTTTAATGCTGGCTGATTTCACAGTCCTCTGTAAGTATAGTGCAGAAAACTATTTAAAATATGCTATTGATTGCTTTTGATTAGCATATGAGTAAGGGTCATTGATTTGGATGCAGGTCTTTGACATAATGGTTCCAAAAGGGTTTTCATGTCATGCCCTGCATCGCCCTAAGACATCAAGTTAGTGAATCATTAACCCAGCAGCCTCTATTACTCTTCCTGAACTACCAAGGTCTCTAGGGTCTACATGAGAGCTATTTTACTCAGTAAATCCATGGGCTAAGGGTCTCCAGTATTTGTTGAAGTCAAGGCACAGATAGTGTTTATCACCTGTAGTAATAATAGTTGTAGTGGCACTTCGTCTGCTAGCAGTGTGAGTCTTGCAGAATTTAATTACAAAATGTAGTTGATGGTGTAGATAATGGAAATACTTCTTGTTTTCCCTGATGCATATTCAAACTACAGATTATGATTGTTATTATTGATAATAATTGAAAATATTGTTAACAATAATACCACGACTAAGAATGTGCCCTTTGGGTTAGTCCTTAGTGCCAAGCTTCTTTGCTTCAGAAATCACATTCACTTCCCTATAACCCCCCAAATAGAAAACCAAAATATAAAGACTGCAGCTCATTCACTGTCCTACATGTATTTCTGTGGAGGAAATAGGCTGTCCCCTAGGGTAGCATCTGGAGGGCTCCACAGAGCATCTGTAGGGGATGGCAATTCCTTCTCCTTCCTGCCAGAAACATCCCAACTCTGCTTGGCTCAGCCATGTGAACAGCAATGACTGCGCTTGGCCCCACGTAACAGTCTGAAGACACTTATCTTTTATATTTTTATCAAGCTTTAATTCAGTTCTGGTGGCAGCTGTTACATTGATGGTACTGCTTTTACGTTGTCTATTTATCCTCTGCTTGGATTCAGACCACTTGATAGAAATTCATGCATCCAAACATGTTTTGTTACATAGTCCTTAGATTTGGCTGAAAGGAACCGCTGCTGATCATTTTCTCTGAATTTCCAGTTTTGCAATTAGCAGAAGCTATCAGATGACTGACGAATGCTGTAATAGACATTTCATGAGGCAGCACTGGACTTGCCCTCAGCAGAAATGGACAGAGATGAGCAATTACCTTCAGAATTGCTATGAAAATTCACTCAAGTCTCTAGAGAAACACCAAAGTGAAAAATAAGCCCCTTCTGAATTCAGCATGGGAGAGTATTCGGTCTTTTAGATCCCTCACTATCTTGTTAGCTGAATACAAAAGGAAGTCATGGAAGAAACTGTGGTGCCAAATGTTCTGGCTATGCTGAGCCACATCCCTCAGTTTAGTCACCTGCATGGATGATTTCATTTAGTCCCCCCAATTTCTCCTGCTCCAGAGCCTTTCAGGAAGCACGAGGTTTGCTGTGCATGCATGGCACATCCATACGGTCATGCTGATAGTGGTACCAACAAAGAAGAGGCTGGCCAGCTCTGCTAACCTGGTAGCCACAGGTCAGATAGATGATCTTGCATTAGGCAAATGTGGAGCACTTTTGGTCTGGCATCAAGTTCTAAAGGATTTAATAGCAGGAAACAGGCTAATAAAATTGTGTTAGAACCCTCTCTGAACTGATCTTAAATAATGCATAAAACCAGTTTATACAATGGGCAATTTAAAGCTTTAATGTCCATAAGAAATGAAGATTATGAAATTTAGCTTAATTCTTGCTATATGCAGATCCAGTCCCCTCTAAGCAATGAGAACACTGCACTGAGTGCATCTGAACAGAAGTGGTTGTTTTGCCCCACTTTCTTTCCTAAAAGTTTGGGAAAGCTAGGTAATTTGATATAATTAAATGCCAAAATTGGTGTCAATCACTATTCTGCATTTCTTCTGCTTGCTTCATTTCCCATTTTTCACATAGTAAACACAGTATTCCAGTTTCTGAGTCACCACCCACAATGCCATTTGCTATTGCCTGACATGAAACCTCTTGGCAGAGAAGTCCTTTGTGTAGACGCACGGGTTATAAACTACATCTAATGTGAAAAAGACAGGTAAGTAACATCATCTAGCACGCTTCACATAGCACGTGGAAATGTTAGGGGGTGGTTATTGATTTTGCTGAGTTGTACAAGACGGTGTCCCTAGATAATACCTAGATTGAAACCTGGGTTTAAAGTTAATGCCCTATTTGAAAGACATTTTAATGGCCTTGTAGCAAAATGATTTGTGCTGTTTTGGCTAGCCCAAGGTTACAATGAAATACTGGCTTTATTACTTCCGTACCAGGGCTTCTGTGCCACTCTTAGGAATTAAAATGTGAGCATTGCAGATTTACTATTCAGAGGAAAGCAGAAAAGATAAAGAGAGCCTTGGGATTCAGAGCCAGGGCAGGTGGCTGAGCCACCACCTCATGGTCCAACACGGGCCATTACAGAATTGCTTGTTGCAAATAATAAATGCTGGATTACAGAATGACTTTCATCTTAATCCTGCTTATATCATTGTATGAGGATAACACTTTTTTATGATTAAAATTGTCCATTTTTGAATTAACTCAAACAACAAAGCATCTGTAGTTCCCTGGGGAGGAAACAGAGAAGACCCCAGATCAGCAAAATGCTCCTAGGTCTCTCTCCAGTGGGGGAGTGAGGGGGTTTCCATGAAAGCAAAAGCAGATAAAAACAGAAAAGCCCATCAGGAATTGCTAAAAAAAAAAAGGCTTTTACCAGACCAATTGTTATCTACCTACGTATGAAGTTAAAGACAAGCAATAAGAAAAGAAAAACACCTCAGTTCCAGACTTGGCTTGAGAAGAAATATTTCCCAGATTTTCTTGGTGATGGGAAATTTCACTAGAGCAAACAAGGAAACCACTTTCTAATCTTTATATTAGAGATACCACCTTTTGCACAGCAGTTCTTTATACCACTGTGTGTTTTCTGTACTGTCTCTCTAGGATGCACTGGCACTAGAGATCTAAATAAAACATCATTTACTTTCTGCAGTATTTTAATACCCTTAGGACCACCTTATGGTGCTCTTTTTCTTGATTATTGGCCTTTGCAGCTGACCCAGGCTGCTAAACAGAGAAAATAAAACATCTCTTTCTATTTTGTGATACATATCACTGTACTACTGAACCACTTTAAGATGCCACAATTTAAAATTTACTCAGCTTCATTGAAAGGTCACTCTCAGACTATCTCCGCATAATCTGATGTTAAAGTACTTAATGGCAATAATGTTGAAGCATACAATGTGAGTGTACAAGTAGAAAATGTTTACTGAACACAGGGCTCATTACTTGGACAGATTCAAGAACCGTTGTAAGAGTATTTCTATGGACTTAATGATATTATTGTTTCAGTAGCTGTTATTACTGGGTGTCCATTACATCCAGCTCTTAACAAGTTCACTCACTTTCCCTTCAGCAAGGTACTCTACACAATGTTAGTGCACTTAAGAATGTGGTTAAATTTAGAAGCATCATTTAATTATCTATTTGGCAACAGACACATCATCCAAGCACATACCTACCGGCTGTATCTCAGAAAGAGACACTATAAATAGCTGAGCATCTTTACATCAGAATAAATTTGAAACCAGTGTAAAAGAAGCACAGTTTTCTGCCTGGCTTATTTTTCTCTCCTAAATGTTCTCAGCACAAAAAGCAGTATCAATTGTGGTCTGATCTTGTTCATTAGAACAAATTTGTGTGCATGCAGGAAGCACATCATATCTCTGGATATAAATAGACTAAGAGGAAGCTGTGCCAGATAAGTATTTCCTTATACTTTATTTCTCATCTAAAGGAAATTAGCTGCATTAATTCATAAAAAGTATGCTGGCTGTTATTGGGAATCCTGGAAGGAGATGGGTGGGAATGGACTGTGGGAGGTCACCTTTGCCAGTGTTCCCCCCATGCTCCATCCAAGACCACCCTCTGGGTGAGGACAGCCCACTCCAATTAATCCCTAGGACTTCATTCCTGAAGTCCTTCTCATTAATTTTTGTCACATGTATTTACCAATTATTATTCTCATCTTTTACAGTTTTATGGTGGACACTTTTAGCATGTTTTTTTTAACCCTTTCTTCTTATTTAGATGTAACTACCCAGCATTTCCAAAATGAAACAACAGCCTAAGCTTGCCAGTGGAACAAAGTCAGCCACTCTCTGAAATCTGATGAAAACAAATAGCTGAGACTTTGCAGTTCAAAATTAATAATTCTCACTAAATCTAGAGGAGGTCTGATTTTTACCAAAAGCAAACATGACTGACATTTTTTGTTTCTACTGTTAGGTATTTATGTCAGTTTGTTTATCAGAATACACACAGGGGCACAGATAGTCAAAATCTTCTCACAAGGGAGAAAAAAAGCTGTCAGCAACAAAAATACTTAATCATTTCCATAGAACAGTAGACTAAAATAACAAAATAGAATATAATTATTACCATTTTTTTTTATACTTAAAATATATATTCATACTCTGAACAAAGACACTTTAAAAAAAAGTCTGAAGATCTAAAATATATCATCATTTTAAATCACCCTTGTAACTAAACTAAAATTTGCCACTTCAAGGGAAAATTAAGACACTCTTGCCACCTTCTCGTGAGGAAGTTTTCAGGGGCAGAATGGGATGAAGAATGAGTTGCTCAGTTTTGTACCAGTCCTTCTGGTATATCCAGCACAAACTACTCCATCTTTTAACATGGCTGAAATTACACAGTTCTTGATTAGAAACCATTGTAAAGATGCACCTAAAAAATTAGAATCTGCAGAGCATTCATTATACCAGACTGTTTGGTTCATTAATTTGGAAAAAAACTATTAGCAAGCCAGCCAAATTTGACCACTAGTAATTTATACTATCCAGTTTGGCTTAACTCAACCGATGTCAGCAAATCATAATCCTTAGCAAACACTAATCATTATTCATCGCATTAGCAAAATGAATAAAAGCAATCCTTAAGCATTAGATAAACATGATTGTTTTGAGCTCCCTTTTGTTTGTCGGGACACAATTCAACCCCTTGTACAATTTTTTTTCTGTGAATTTTTCTTGCACAGCTCCACATTAGACTCATTCTCCTTAAAGCCAGCATTAGATATCTCATCTGCTTATCCACGGAAGCACTTGCAGGAGCTATCAGGAGGTTGTCAAGAGGCAGAGGACGTCACAGGCTATAAGGAGCAAAATATTGCTTCCCTTGCAGATGGCACCCAGTTTTATCTCAGCAAAACACCAGCTTCTAATCAACGTTGTTAAGAAATCTTAGAGACCAACAGCCATATGACTCGGGTTTCTGTAAATCTGACACAGTTGGAAGTAAAGCCATAGTGAGAATTAATTTTGCTTGGCATTGTCAGCCTGTATACAAATAACTGAATACCTGGCTACAAACACCTGAGGCAAAGTGCCTTCATAACACCTCTCTGGAAATATTCTGCTCTCAGTATTTCTGCCTATATGGTATTTTAAAAAATAAGGTGTGTAAAATATTCACTAGTAGTTTAGATGGCACTGAAGGAAATCAAAATCAGTTTAATGAGACTTACAAAAAAATGGCAAAAAATAAGTCACGACCATCTCAGTGGGAGATGTTGCAGGTGGTCAGTGCAAGTCAGGTCCTGGCCTTGGGTTACCAATCCTCTGAAACAAACAAGCATAATTTTATTTCCCTCTTCTATTCTTTCCTGTTTGGTTTACTTAGAATTAACAAAGCATCAGAGAGGAGCTGTTTAGCATCCCCATGCTCTGCCAGTCAACCCTCTTCCCTATTAGCATTGGTGTCTGGATTCAACTTGGAGCAAATTTTATTTTATTGAAATTTGCCTTGGGGCAAAATCCAAGCCTATAAAGCACAAGCCAAATAAATTAGTGTTTCAGAATATTCAGTATATGAAAATAGTTGGGCTTCCTAACAGAAGGTGCTCAGTTTTTTGTAACAGACAAAATTGCTCTCTGAGTTTCAAATGTACAGTTCAAAATTAAATCCATGACTGTTGCCTCTATTTTAGCTTTTTTCCAAAAGTTTTGGAAGTCCATAAACTTCAGCTAGAAGCCTATCAAAAGGAGTGAAATAACTCCAAAGGGGAAAAATACTTTGTTCCTAAAACCCAAGGACAAGCTTGCCTATACATATATAAAGAAAAAAATTGTCTGTTCTTGGTCGGATAGGGTAGTTTGTGGGTTTTTTTTGCAAAAAGAATGGATAATTACACATGCAAGCCCTTACTACTGAAAGTATTGTGCTAGCTCTCAGTCAGATTTAGCTAGCAATAGCCTCACCAGGGTATCAGGTTTGCTGTGATGGAATTGGCTTAAGAAAGAAATGGCATTTTTCTCTAACACAGTAACTTACTAATGCAGACTTCTTTATGGTAATCATTGTGCATGTTTTATTACCCGTTTTCATGGCTAATTCAAAACCCGGGCATTCTTGATTTAAATCAAGCCTATTCTAATCTCATTCAAAGGTTTTATGTCATCTTGTACAACTTTTTCTTTAGAGGACAGGAGGGTATGAAGATTTACAGCATGACATCCTGCCCCTGCTGCTCTGCTCAGAGCTGACAAACTGTTTATTACTGTCTCTGGAAGCAGTGTGAAGGACACCTCCCTTCCCTGGGTGAATCTGCCCGATCCTGCTATATTACTACTTGAATATTGATCATCTATTTGTTCATGAAGTCAGAGTATAGCTTTGCCAGTCAAGGTGGAGGCTAACAACCACACTGCAGATTTCTACAAAATAATTTTAATAATCATAGTTTAGGATTACTGGAATAATACTAATATGGAGTAATAGTATTAAGCAATAGTAATTACGGAAAAATAATATTGAAACACTATCCCAGTAAACCCTGTTCTGGAGTGCAGTTGTATGCCTGCCTTCCTCCACTTCCTTGGAAAAAACGCCTAATGTAAACAAGAGCAAGTATCGGTTTTGTAAAGCACCAGATCCATGCACTTCTTGTATATTTAAAAAGATGGTTCAAATGGCAAAGACTAATGCCAGGACCTTTTAAAAATGGATGAATTTAATTTTTTTTTTCATCATTATTGGTTCAAGTTTTACAGAATTAGATACTTAAATCATAAATAGTCTGATTTTGACTCAAGAATATAGACACATTTCTCATCACAGCCAGTAACTGCTACTTAAGTTCACAAACTATTTATAATCTTAATACAACCTGTTCTACTTATTAAAATAATAAAACCTAGCACTCCTCTCTACTCTTTTCATTCTGTCTCCATTGCTCCCTTTCCAGTACAAGTGAAACACCACATCTTCCTTGCAAAACCCTTTTTCAGTGGCCCCATTTCTTTTAAGCGATCCTCGTTGTTGATCTTCGTTGCACAGTTTGAAGGTGTATGGATTTAACAGACCACATTTTTCATATGGATTGTACTGGCAGGGAACCCTTGTTTCCTACCATCTTTGCAGTATGGACATCAAACATGGCCTTCTCCCTTTTTTAGCAGCATATTTGGAATTGGTTTGGTTTAAAAGTCCTGTACCAGAAGTTGATTGTAACAATAACTGAAATGGTGTGTGTTATAAAACCTACATTGCTGGGGTTTTTTACTGTTTATGTTCCTTTAATTTCTGCCTAACAGAAAACTCAGTATGCTGCTGTTTTGCCTCACAGCCTCTGGCCAGCCAGAGTGGTTAAACTGGCTGAAACTCATTGATTTTTGAACTGAATTCCCCTGAAATAAAATGAACGACTATGATTAAGGGTTGGAACTCCGAAATGCCAGAGAAGTAGAAACCGACAGCAGATGCCACTCAGTAAAGTAGACCATCTCACCAGATGGGCAAATATGAAATGTAAAGGCTTTTCCTGACATCATTTGGTTTTAATATGATAGAAATAAAATGCCTTGTCAGTAAAATATAACCAGACAGTTGCTTTGTAGTCATTTTGAGTACATGGTTGATAATTCAAAGTCCTGCTGCCTTTGCAATATTAATTATTCTGTGCCTCGTTACAGCAAGAATACGTGTCAGACCAGCTGAACGTACCGCACGCAGCTGGAGCGGCTCAGAAGTATCTGTGCCTCTATTTACAGTTTAACATCAGCAAAAGATAGAAGAAGACAACTTTGCAGGTCATTTCCAGGCAAAATAACAGAGTCAGCATTTTGTCCCATTTTTCAGGGCATTTTTCCCCTTGCAGTGGCGTACAATGTGTATCTCAGGGTAGAAAAGTGGATCTGTAGAGCTGAGAGCTGCAAATGTAAACGGCCTCAAAGGAGCTGGGGCTGCAAGCAGTGTACTTAATGACATATGTTCCCATTAAAATGTGTAAGCTGTTCTCTTGTTCAAGTGGTTAACACCTTTTTAATCAGACCATTTATTTCATTACAAAAACATTCCACAAGCTGGAAAATTATTGTACTTTATGGTCAGCAGTTTCCACCTCTGGGTGTATATATGTATACACTTATACATATATACAAGTATATATACACAATTTTCAGTTTG
Source organism: Zapornia atra (assembly GCA_013400835.1). Classification (NCBI taxonomy): domain Eukaryota; kingdom Metazoa; phylum Chordata; class Aves; order Gruiformes; family Rallidae; genus Zapornia; species Zapornia atra. The sequence continues at coordinate 189,382 of VZTU01021943.1, read as the reverse complement.
ACAAAATGTACCTGAAGCACACATAAACATACTACTGGTAGCACACTTACTAGATATTCCTCCTGTGAACAAAGCCGTAGCACTCACTCAGCAGTACCCTGGTGCCATCAGAGGTGCTGTTCCATTGAGCTGCTGCTCTTAAATATGGAAGGTAGCCAATGTCTGCTGCTTTGAATCTCACATCATGAAGCAGAATTTTTGATCTTTGGACTACAGGTTAGGATTTGCCTGTTTGACTAAGTGTTGAATTTTGAGTTGGATTAATTATCTGGTGTCTGAAGAAAAATAGTATTTTTTGTCTAATTACCACTCAGGTTGTTTACCATGTTTTCTGGGTTGATTTTTTTTTAGTCCTAGTTTTTCTAATTTTGACTGTCCCCTTTATTAATTGTTGAGCTCATCTTTTGTGACAACACCCAGAAGGCATCCTTTTATAAATCAAAAGTAAATATATTACCCTACCTTGCAGGGGTGCTATAAGGCTTAATTAGTTCATTTTTGTAAAGTGTTCTGAGATTCCCAGATCAGCATCAAATGTTTATTATTAATTACAGGCTTTAGCAAGTGTATTGGATGATTTCTTAATTTAGTTCTCTTCAGGCATCCTTAAAACAACTGATTTTGTAACATTATTCTTTTAAATTCCTAAAGCACATCTGGTCTTCAAAAATGCATACAATAACTGTATATATTTTCCTATCACTTACTATATTTTTAGTTTCTGGATTTATTTATTTTTCTACATAGTAATATGAAAAACAATCTTTTACTGTTTTCCCTGTGAATTCTGCTATGTGGATTATTCCCTAATAAGAAGGTTTTGTTTAAACATTATATGGTGCTTTTTTTTCTGCAGTGGGGGGTGTTAAGTAATTTACTTGGCGTCCCCTGGGAAATTTGCAGAGATTACACAGCACTGCTGTGATTTATCATTTCCACTTTATTTCTGACTCATAAAGCATGCATTATTTTGTGTTTACCTCCAGCAACAGATCACAGGAAATTTCATCATCAATCAAAGTGCTCTAAAATCGGAGAAGTGATGATGTGACAAAGGCACCATCAGCAACTGTGGTTATTGGAGGATCATTTATTGCTTCATTGTGTCGTAACACTTCTCATTTTATTGCTTTTCCCAGGATCGGGTTCATGTCGCTTTAGTTACTCAGATCCCAGCATCACCGTGTCCTACAGTAAGAACAGCTCTGCAGATTGGACTCAGCTGGAGAAAATTAGGTTTGTTACAGCTTTTTAATCATTTTCATGCTTTCTGGCTGAGCAGGTGGTGTTAACCTGGCTCTTTAAAAACTTGTTTTAATTGTTGACTTTTCAGTACTCACTTGTTCATACAGAGTAAAAGATGGAGGTGTAAAATCATGGTCACTAAAGCTAATTGCAGAACTGCCACTGGTTTTGATTAATCCCAATCTCATCCATTTATGATGTAAGGAAGAGAATGACCATCTGAGTTGAAATGCAACTCCAATAACCATCAGCTTCAGGTGCATGAAAAAACACAACTTTGATGACTTTTGCATTTTAGCACCACTTTTAGTGTCAGCAAGAGCCATAATTTATAGTGTTAAAAGTTTCTACTTCGGCAGCATAAAAGGTTCAATAAAATCTTTTATGTTTTGATATGAACACTTGGCTGCTAACACCATTGTAACAAGAAGATTGTGGTGAATTATACCTTGTTTTTAAACAAACTGGTTTACATGAAAGGAGAAGGGATTATGATTGGGGATTTTAAAATCTTTTATTGCATTATGCACACCTTTGAAAAGAGCCAGTGTAGGAGATGGATTTTTCTAAGAGAGCAGAACCAACATTGTATTAAATAATCATAGAATCATAGAATGTGTAATGTTGGAAGGGACCTCTAGAGGTAATCTAGGCCAACCCCCCCTGCAGTAAGTGGGGACATCTTCACTAGATCAGGATGCTCAGAACCCCATCAAGCCTGACCTTGAATATCTACAGGGATGGGACCTCCACTACCTCTCTGGGCAACCTGTTCCAGTGATCCACCACCCTCAGAGTGAAGAACTTTTTCGTAATATCCAACCTAAATCCCCCCTTTTCGAGTTTAAAACCATAAGCCCTCGTCCTATTGCTACATGCCCTCATGAACAGTTCTTCCCCAGCTTTCTTATAGGCACCTTTCAGGTATTGGAAGGCCACTAAAAGGTCTCCCTAGAGCCTTCGCTTCTCCAAGCTGGACAAACCCAACCGTCTTAGCCTAAATAATAGTAGGAAATATTATTAAGATAATAATAATCAATGCTAAATGTTATTAGGAAAGGTATTTTGTGCATTGGTGTATATGCAGAGTTATACAACTGGGGAAGAAAAAATGCTGTTTATATGTGACATCCTGACAGCATCTCAGTCCACCTTTCTGCATTATCTAGGTGTTTTTGATGCAGGTGATTTGCTGGAGCCTATTTTCAGTCTATTGAGACAACATGCAGAGCAAAAGGCTACTTCTGATGAGCAAGCAAAACTCTAGGTGCAAGGCTGTGGATTTTAGTAGCTTGTCCTCCAGCTCCTTACTCCTTGTGGGACAGAGACTGCAATTTCATTGAGAAAAGCATAAATTATGAAGAATTTTAGTAAAACAAATGGTGCTAATTCTTATCTCAGAAAAATATAAAGTAAGAGTAACTTCACTGCAGCCACTGGAGCTGCCTCTGAGTAAACACACAATACCTTTTATTTTTCTCACACTGATGGAGAAGTATGCCCCACAGTCCATAACATCAGTTCAGTTGCTCTCTGTGAGCCAGGAGACACAAGAGTTCTGATGCTGCAAACAGAAGCCCTTGAAACACAGTTTTTAAGTGAATGGGTATAAAGTTTGGTCTCTGCTGCTTTAACTTTGACTGCTGGAGCTGGCAGTAGAAAATAGGTCAATAGAACAATGTTGTGCAAAGTGGAGAAGATTAATTATGAAAGAATGCTCATTTCTCCTGTGGTCCATAGGAATTACAGTGTTTATTCGAATGTGCTTCAGTGGTTTTCACTATACTACATGCAGCTCTGGGGAATGGTGGGAGAACTGTGAAGAGGTGGGATGGGAGAGCGGCTATGACAGGAAGGCGTTGTGTCAGCATGTTGGTTGGTGTGTGTTGTGTCAGCAGGATTTCAGGTCTGGACTCCCAGACGGGAGGGGAAGGATCTCTCCCAGGGAAGGCAGGTGCTGTGCGTGGGCTTAGGAAGAAGAAAGGACATCTCAGAGCAGTGTTGCAGGGGAGGGTGACAGGCAAAACATTTAGCAAGTGCAGGGTGGTTTGTGGGGACAGGTTCTGGGTGTGAATATGGGCTTTTTTGACATTCACTTTTTTGCATTACGGTTTCTTTTCTGTGTTTCACTACGCTCTAATATTTTGCTTTGCAAAGAAAAGTTCCTCTATTTTCTCCAATATAAACAAACTGTCTGTGCCTTTTTTCCCTTAAAAGCTCCGGATTGTCTCTGACAAACTGTTAACTCACCAAAGCATCACTACAAAGGCAGAGGCAAGGTTGAGTAGCTGACATCTTTCAAACCCCAATTTTTTGCCTCCTTGCAGGTTGAGGTCTGAATTCCCTTGCTGGATGATTAATAAAACAAAAATAATTCTGAGCATCTCCTTGCAAACAGAGCTCAGTCCTTTCATCTCTGCAATGCAGAGCTGTTCATCCAGATCTCAGGGTGGGCCTCAGTCCTTTCACAGCTGTGAGGACAGGCCTGGGAAGCTGAGCTCAAGGCCTTGATCATGACTAATACTTCACCTCTGCCTCTCCTCCCCACATCATCCATTTTCAGCAGCAAGAGAGATGACAAATGAGTTGTCTCTTCCATATTGTTTTTGAATCAGAATATGTAAAGAAAGGCAACCTGGACCTCTCCACCCACAGAACTTGCCTGACAGCAGGGCTGTGAGATTGGAAGGCCAGGTTTGGCAGAGAAAATTCCTAGCTTTTCCCTTTAAGCTTTCTAGACTATTTGGATCTGTGAAGGACTTTCTTTGGTGAAAGATTGCACAAAAATCACATTTCAGGAGACCTGGTTTTGTAAAGTGTTTCCTTCACATTTCCTTTTGCCCATACCTGACAATGCCCAGTCACCTAGGAGCTGTGACGAGCAGGATGAATGTTGTCGTGCTCTTTCTTCCTGCTCTCCAAACATCTTTGTTGATCTGTTATTCATTGCCTTAGCTTGCACCTTCTTTGAAGCAAGGATGTCTGTTCAGGCTGTATGTGCACTGCTTGGCACAGCGGAACTGCCTCAGGACAGGGATTTTCCTATTTCCACAGATTTATCTGCATACAAGGGGCATGAACACAACTGTGTCACACCTGGTAAATGTGTTACATGAGGTGAAAGCATTCCTGGCTACAGCTTAAACTGGGTCTGATTCCATAACATTGTTTTTCAGCGCTCCTTCCAATGTCAGTACAATCATCCACATACTGTACCTTCCCGAAGATGCTAAAGGAGAAAACATTCATTTTCAGTGGAAACAGGATTATGTTCATGCTGGTGATGTGTATGAAGCCTGTTGGGCACTGGACAACATCCTGATCATAAATGCTGCTCACAGAAAAGTTGTGTTAGAAGATAATCTTGATCCTGTGGATACTGGCAACTGGCTTTTCTTCCCTGGGGCCACAGTTAAGGTTAGTCTGATTATCTATTGTTTAATGATAATATTATTATTACTCTTGTATGTAGAAGAAGATGGTAACATCTAACACTGAACACACAAGGGTGTTTAGACCACTCCATCTGCTTCTAGAATTGGGCTCTTTTTGACTGTTTTTCCCTCTTCTCTGTCCCACTGGGGCTTTCTAGAACAATGCAACTTCTCTGCCATGACCAAAACCCAATGACAGTTTATACTGTCATGTCAAAGATCATGTAACAGAAAATGGGAAACAGCTTCCTTTTAGCAAAACAATGCAATGTTTTTGAAATAAATTCAAGTCTCTCCCTTGGATATTTTGAAATCTACTTGTTTGTTTATCTTGGTGTTGTTCAGCAACCACTACTTGCTTCATCATAAGCCATCACAAAAAACTATAGCTTCCCACTTTTTCTGACTGTGAATAATGCTCCATTGCAGCATGCATTCAGGAAGTAGCTGCTCCTGAAAAGTCTCTTTTTGAGTAAGAACCTATTTTGACACATGAGCTCCAGCAAGATTATACAGCCTTTGGAAAAACTCTGAAGAGCCCTACAATATTTCTGTACACAGAGTTCTTTCAAATGGACCATTGTTCAACATCTGGAAATCAGTTGGATTCTTGCTTTCTATGTTTCCAAGCAGCCAGAAGTTGAACAGCAAATGATTTTCTGTTTCCATACCATTTTTCATTCACAAAAAAGGCAGTTTTGATATCAGGGTTCATTTATGCTCTTGGTAATGGCTTTGGCAATTGCACAGGAAACAGATGTCGAATACTGAGGGCAGTAAGAGATTGGTTATGGCCTCATCCTTTTCCCACAGAACCTGGTATGAATGGCCTCAGATTAATCTTTTTAAAAATAAATGCTCCGACTAATCTTCTCATGCTACCTACATGTTGACTTTTTTACTTCAGTAAGACCATTTAAACTACAATTACAAAGTTTTTTCTATGAGATTTTATAATCCAGTAATGTCCCATGTATTATTTAATGAAGTAAGTTTCTGTGATTAGTTCACACTCGTTATGTTGTCAGTCTTATCTCTGGATTTTAAAATCCAGCCCACACATGTGAAGGTCTGAAAGCAAAGCAAGGATTAATGTGCCACAGGCACAGTTGCTTCTCAGCTGCCCAAGCCTAAATGCTCCTTTCTACTTCCAAACCATGCATAAATAGCATCTAAACTTTAGCAAGTAAATGTCTTTTTTTTTCTGTTGTTATTGGGGTTTTTTGGTTTTGTTTAGTTAAGATCAGTCAGTTTTTCAATACACAGCTGTGGTTAAATGAATGATAAGGAACCAAACTCAGGGATTGCTTGTTGCTTCTAGACAGAACACCCTTACAAGCTCAAAACTTTTATGAGATGCAAGTGAGGATCCACCAATCTTCCTTTACTCCAATGCCATCTTCTGTTTTAGGGAAAAGTGAAATGTGCATTAGCTGACATTTCACTGTGTAGCCACTTACACCAGGTTAAGGCAATGTGTAAGTCTGTGGTGTAGCCACACTGAATTAAGGCTGTTACTCTTCATGGGGCCTGAAGTTATTTCAAACATTTTTAGTGTATCCAGATTGTTGCCAGAGTATTCCCGTGCTCAAATTTCATTTTTAAGGTTTTTGCCCCAGTTTTCCTCAAATTTTCAGGAACATACTTGCCAAATATCATTTGAACAGATTTTGCAATGTGAATTTCATGTAATGTCAAAAGTAAAACTATGAATTGGGTCAAGATTTACATCAGATTCAGCATAAACCCTGTCATAGCATTATAACATGAAGAAAAATTTTCTGACAAAGTCTTTATGCTTTTCAGGATTGGAAAATTACATAAAACACTAAAAAAATTACATAAAAGCCCCACTTCTAATATTTTCTTTAAAACATTTAGCATATCTCTAATCACAATAGTTCATCACAAGCACAATATTTAGTATAAAGAGAAAGCTGAGAAACTGTGTATTGTGTTAATGACACTTCATCACATTTTAAAAGTAACCACACTGATCACTTCTGTTTACAGCAGCATTTCACAGCAGTTGGGTGGAAGCTTTTAGGACATTTCCCTATCATAGCCAAAGGCACTGGCCTGCAGAATTAACTTGGAGAAACTCTGACAGTGCTACAGGGATAGCTTGCATCAAAGTTAATTCTAGTTCTTTTTTTCTCCTACAAGATCTTTTGCTTCCCAGAAATCTAAAACTTGCCAAATAGACCTGATGTTTATTCAGAAAGTCTATATAGGAATTTTTAAACTTTCATTTCTATGCTGTTACTTTTTATAACTCTCACCTATGTGCTTTCTAAAGAAGTTACCATACTCACAGTCTACCACTATGCCAAACTCCATTTCAAGCTTATGAGACCTTTTCTCTGCCATCCAAAACTGTTAGTGCCATACAAGTTTCAATTCATATCCTTCTGTCCTCTGTCAATTACCATTTTAGATAAACCAGCCTTAAGAATCTTTCTTGAAGATTGTGTTAACTTCTGCATGGCCTTCCTTCAGAGTTTTTCCTTGTGAGTTGTTTTGACAAGGCCAATGAACAGCTAATGCCAATGAACATTCACATTTCTGGATGTTATTTGTTGGCCAACTCAGTTTTGATTAGTATATAAAAAAGTGATGGTTAAGTCTTTTCCTAAATTCTGCCATAAAGATAAGGAATTTCATTGGACCAAGGAATGAAATATTAAGAAAAAAAACAGCCAACAAAAAAAAATATTTCTAATTTGATTCCATTTACTGGGGTCTTTTTTCATATTCAGGCTTTCTTGCTGACCACATTTCACCATCCAGAATGACTGATATTGTGTATTTCTCAGGTGGAAGGTCAGTGCCAGTCTAAGATAGCTCATCTAGCTGGCAGCCAGAACTGAAACAAGAGGAAAAAATGCATACTTATTTATGGTAAAAAAAGGAGTAGAAACAGTCTTTAACTGTTTACTTTTTCTTTGTTTACTTTGGACCTACCCAAGAAGGCATTGCTCAGATGGTGGACCCTTCTCCTTGGAGGCTTTGTGGCACATCCAGGGAAGTGAACAAAGCAAACAAGGGTACAAACATGAGCCCATGATCTTGCATGCCTTAGTTGTTACAACAGCCCTTTGCTTGATTTAGGCTTGTGCAGTTTCCCAGGCATTATCTTCAAGAGATGTAAACTCATGGGATTGTTCCAGTAAGCAGCAGGGCTGACACCACTCTTCTGGGAGGACAGTTGTTTCCCCAGGTGAATTCAAGCTCTATTGTATCATTTGCTATCAAGGCCAGAGAGTGGTCCCTGGCCTAACATGGTTACCATTATGGCCCCAGCATGTTAGAACTGCCCACCTCACACATCCCTTCAGCCATCCCAACTTTCCGAAGGAATTCTCATTATATACCATTTTGTTGCCTTAGTAGGTTACTCTGTTAGTAAAAGTAGGCATTAATATATGAATTGTTGGCAATTTAGAATAAAGGTTGTTGTTGATCATGTAATCAAATGTGGTTCAGAAAATTCTTTCCCAATAAGTAGCTCAGGAGGTGGCTTTTAGTATCGTTTGTTATACCTGATACATGCTCTTATTGGATTTTTGTCAAGTTGCAAAGGAAGTATATTGTTTTGTGTAGAAAGGTCACTTCGGTAGTACTTGAGGTCTACGAAAATTATTAGCAAACATTACAATTCCAGGAGTTTTGCTGGTAAAACTGCTCAGAATAATAGCTGCTTAGATTAGTAAATTAGCTTAAACAAAGAACAGTACTACTGTGATGACTACTGGGTTAGTTTTCTGATGGATTCAGTCAGTGGAGTGGACAGTGTAAGCATTAATGCTAATTATGCACTGATGAGCTCACTCCAGTTTGGTGGGTTTGGATGATGTGTTGTCAATAAGTAGGAACTTGCCTGTGCCCAATCTGGGAAGTGATTTCTCCTCCTCTCCCGGCCTGCTTGAGCTTGGACCAGGAATTTCATTACATTTCTTGCTGCGCTCAGGAGTGGTTGTTACTCATTTGAAAGCACATGGCTGGTTGCAGACGCAGCTGGAACTGGCTACTGAAGTAGGAAACAAGCTGAGACATAAGCCATTGAATCTGCGTGTTTCAGTTCCAAAGAAGACAGCAAAAGACAAGAAAGACACTGTTAGTAAGGCCAAGCAACCCTTAGGAGATTAATTGGATCCACTGGAATGTATTTATCTGTGTTGGACTGAGTAGAAGGGTGTTGAACAGGATAAATTCCTGACTTCATTTCAATATTTCCAGTGACAGCTCAGAGCGTGAGCATGGTTAGGATGTTGCGCTGGTACTTAATATTGCTAAAACATATGAAGCAATGTTTTGCTGAGAGCTGTTAAAGATCCTCAAGACTCAGTAGCTAATTGGTGGAAAAAAGAAAATCTTCTTCCTTTGGTAATGCTTCTTTATCACTACTCCTATAGAACATAAAAGTGATCTCATCTTTCAGTGGAATTTTCATATATCTTGTATATTCAACCAGAAATTGTTGTGTTGAGATACATCATTTGCCAAGTTTAATAGTTTTTTGTCATTTCCCCAGCCCAAGATTGGATGTGCAAGCTCAAAAACTGAAGTTGAGAAGACCACCACCATAGAAGTCTTAATAGTTCATGTCCATGCAGTGCATGGATACTAAACCACCTGTGTCTGGAATTTTTACAGAAAAAAATGGGAAAAATCTATACAGGGAAAAACCAGTATAGATCAGTACAGAAAATAGAGCAGTGTTGTATTTGATTATGATGTGTTAACCCAATGACACTCTTTACCTTTGAGAGGAGTCAAGTTGCAGAACTGCTGTCTCATAGCAGTTGCAACTGCTCTTCACTTGGTGACTGAGGGTTGAAGTCCAGCAGATCAGCTTGGTTTGTTGGTCTACAGGACCTGGTGACAACACCCGGGCTTGTCTGTGCTGCTGAGGTGCGAGCGTGCAGCCTGCAATAGCATGGGATGGGGGCAAGAGTGGAAGGTCTGTTCCAGCCCTGCTCAGCAACTTGGGTTTCGAATGAGGGAGTGGTACCTGATGGATGTTATTCACTACCAGTGACATGACCATTACATCCTGAAAATGTCCCAATCCCAATATCCTGATAAAGTAAGTCCCTTAAGTAACAGGTCATCACCATTCAGCTCATTTTATATTCCCAGAAATGCATGCCATCTTAGCAGAAGAGAAATCTGCATAAGAAGAGAGTGGGAAAAATGAACACTCACACTCAGAAAAATCTGCTGAAAACGTGTCCATAAAACTCCATGACCTTCCATCACTCCTAAGCACATCAGGGCAATGCATATCCTAGATCTGTGAGTCCCTCCTGAACCTGTGTTGTGTATCACTGAGCAGGGAAGACATGCATGCAAGCATAGGAATTTGACCAGAAAAGAGGCTGATTAGGCTATGCCCCACCCCAGCTCCAGAGCAGATTTCCAAATCTCTGAATGCTCTGTTAATTAATAGAAATGATGTTGGATAGTCTTTCAAAACAAGCATCCTGATATTCCATATATATCTTTATTGGGTGTAATTATTTGTGCTAATGTAAACAAGATTTTTTTCCCCATTTTTTAGTTTCAAATTCATGTTTTAAAAAAGGGTTGAGGTACCCATTATCTTAACTAGATCAAATATATTTATTTGCAGGAGGAAAGATGTTGCTTGAGGTATGTCTAGTCACACTATGCTCTAGTGTGAAAATGGCAGATTGAAATCGCTATAACCTTACAATGGGCAAAATAATACACATACATATGCTTCTGAAAAGACTCTTTTGTTTTCAGATAAGATATATCAAGGCAGTATGTGGTCTATGGGCTAAACCCAGAATTCTAGCCAGCTGCTTTGCCTTGCAGGAGCCCTTATGCACCAGATCTGCCTGGGAAGAATCGATCAGGTTTCCGCTTGCACCTTTATCTGAGAGCCATTCCTGCTTCTCTGTGGGTGGAAGGAGGAGTGTGAGAGGGGAGGAGAGGTGAAGAAAGCAGAGCTGAGTGCACAACACCTGTCGACCAGCTCCCTTCAATGAAAGTGTGGGCACACTGAGGCATTCATACATCCATAGGACTGGATCTCAGTCTGATTCCATTCATGGAATTTCTCTTGGATTTTTTTTGTTAAGAATCACAATTCCAATTAAAATAATAATAATACTTAGATACAATGTGAAAGGGGTCATTGGAACCGATAGGTCATTGACCATGGGCTGTGAGTTGTTCGAGCAGCTGAGAATTGCTGTCAGGCAGCGATGCTGAACTTGCACCTTTTTCCATGCCAGTTCCCTGTGGCTCAGAAGTGTGGTTGTGGGTGGCAGGGAGCCAGCCCTAGCTTTGAGCTGGCATCAAAGCACCAGGGGTCTTTCCTGCCTCCTAGAAGGAAAGAATTTGGTTTTGCAGATCACTGTGAGTTGCACATTAATAAAAACAACATGAACTGACCCATTAGATACCAAAGAGTAGAAACTGCTTCGTCTGACTCTTTCTCACTCTAATTTTACAGTGTTGTAATTACACATCATTACTTTCAGAAGAACATATGAGGTTTAATCATGCTCACTGCAGAGTACTAGAAACATCAGTAGCTCCCAGTAACATAGAGGAATAGTTCAGTTCATGCCAGTTAAATGACTCATTAAGGAAATCGGTCATCGCCAGAATGACCAATGTTGTACAAACATTGTGAAATGTCCTATGAAATTAAGAATGATACAAATCATACAAATTGCTCATAAACAAGCACAGTGTTTTGAGCACCAGCCTTTGAATAACAGTCTATAATCAGAAATGATGAGTGAAAACACACTTTATAAACTGTTTGTTACTACGTCACAGGACAAGTTTCATCCCATTGTTTTGGAAAGGGACAGTGCACTATAACCTTCTGTGCATCTGGTCTGCTTGTGCAGCCAAGGTTTTCCTTCTGTAACCTACGTTAAATGATGTAAAAATGTAGCATGAGGGAAAGATTCAAGTCCTGTTTAATCTCATGGGAAAGTATTCTAATCACATTGTGGTTTTTCCTTTGGTTAAAGAAGAGACTTCAGGACAGAAATGTTAACGGTCAAATCCACAGAATTTAGAATTGAGAATCTTACCTGATTTCTGTCATTGTCCCTTTGCTGGCTAAGACATTGCATAGAGAGTATTTTATCACAGTGGAATCTATCCTTAAACCTGTTATCATGTCAAAATCTAAATTTTTTTAAAAACCTAGGTGACTCATTCCCAGAAAGTCACAATATCTAATTTACGGCTCCATTGACAATGCTGCTTTAATTAATTTTCTTCATCTTTTTTCTTGTTCCTCTGCTTCTCATATCTCATCTGTTTGCATTGCCTAGATTTTAATTAAAAAAACCTCTCCTCTCTAAGGAGCAATCTGAAGTGGCAAAAATAATCACTTAAAATATTACAGTCATTAAAAAATTGGCTGTGGTTAAAGCCATGCATTTTCAATTTGCCGGCAAACGGTATTTTCGTTTCCTTTTAAAGCATGTTTTGTATTTGAATAGCATACGCCAGCCAGCCTGGCTATCAGAGATGCTCCTCCAGCTGGGTGGGCTGCGTGACAACTCCTTAATGGGGGAAATTGATGGCCCTCTGCTCATGTAGAGGTGAAGGCATACTGGGCAGATTTCTTTCCATCTGCCATCAGCCCTTTGCAAGCTGGCACTGCCCAAATGCCCAACACATTCATTCCAATGCAGGAAATGTCGCCAAAAACTAAATTGTGAGGCTACAGCTGTCTAAAAGAATCATCAGGGCCATTAGGCTCAGGAGAGATAATATGAAGAGGTGCATCAATGTTCATCTCTGATAAAAATCTAATTAAATGATTGTAAAGATGACTGTGGCTACTTTAAAAGCACAGAGGTGAACAACATTTTCATGCGAGTGTGAGGATGAACCTTGGGAAGATGATATGCAGCACCTCAGCCAAAAATCTGTTACACTGAGGAATTTCACACTAGTGTTTCCTGTTGATGCTTCTCCGAATGGCATAGTTGTATCATTTAGTTGCCCTCTGTTCTCCTCTCCAAGTAAAGCGATCCCATACTGTAAAGCAAAGAGGTATTTATTGATTCACAAGTTTGACTGGAACAACCAGGACAAAAGCTGGTTTAGATGAACTTCAGTGCTTCTATTTACATTCCCAGTCTTTGTCTTTTGAGCTTCTGAAAATCTCCAGAGCTGTGTCCTTAGCTGCAACTGTGGCATAGGCTGATCTGGTTGATGCCTGTGCTACTCCACATATCAGGGTGAACAGGAGCCTTCCAGTGGTCCCTCCCAGCCAACAGGCCACAATGAGGGTAGCAGATGTCTCTCAGGTATGCCTTTAAAAATAGGGAGATTGTGATGGTATGATACATGATGTAGGATCACAAACCTGACGTGGGGTCCTTAAGACATTTAGGTGTCGTGGAAAGTTGTTCAGTATGTATTTATGAAAACATAAATAGGTCCCATTGGAAAGTACCTGCTTCATCAAATTTGATTTGTCTCTTTGTCCATTTGATTGGTCTGCTTTTGCTGACCAATGGTTTTGAGCAGTCCTATTTGAAACCCTTCTGCATCTCAGATGATCAAGAGGCTTTCCAGAAAGCACCTGCCAAAAATATGAAAGCTGTAGGTAGAAAATGTAAGTAGTATAGAGTAGGATAAAGACAGTGACACACTCATGACAAAAGCTCGATTTTGAAACCATGCACTACTCTCTCCCATGCTCTGTGTCTTGAAATTATTAGCTAATTCCCTCAAAATGTACAACAGAAGGCTCACCTGAGTTAATAAGACTTGCTGGTTCTCAGACAACTTGGCTAAGAACTGCCCTTATAGACTAGAAATATTTGGACCGCAGCAATTTCAGCATGAAAAAGTATTTTTTTGTAGCAGTGATACCATTGTAGCATCAAAGAGACCTGAGCAAGGAATGTACCACTTCTGCCTCTTCAGACACAAACCAAAAAGACAGCCCGGGTCCCAGGAAATTGCTATCCATTTATCAAACAGGACATAAGCAGGGGCTGGGGAGATGTGGCAGTAAAAGGAAATATTGCAAGAGGGGAGAACAGTCATCCTGGTAAGCAGTGCATTCTTTTGTGTAATCAATGGCAAGGCCTGTTGAGGAAAGCACTAAGGAAGTGTCTGAAGGACATCGTCTTGTGGGTCTTTTTCCAAGCATGGTGGGAAGGAAAGACAAGGGCATGCAAGTTTGGTCATCTCACCAACAGGAATAGCGGCAAGCATCAGCAGTCAAGAAAAAGTGCATGTGGGAGATGGAGGTGGCAGATAATGATGAGCCATGCAGGGCTTGACAGTAGGGAAAAAGCATCGACACTGTAACTATCCAGTAGACAAACTTTAGACACACAGATAATTCAGAGTGAAGATTATATTGAAAGCAAATCTAAGCATGCTGATACAGGAGTGCATCCAGCCAATTTTCATTTTGCCCTATTCATGACAAGCAATAGCTTCACAATTGCAGCTAGTGAATAACAGTACTGGTAGTGCCAGATTAAATTAAACTAGGGTTTTTTCCCACTTGGGATGACCACAGTCCTTGAACAGAACTTGGCTTCTCTCCATTTGGCAACAGGCAAAGACTGTTTATTTAGTAATACAACAGTTTACTTATGGCAGGCTGATAGTCCCACTCCTATTGCAAACAATGGGAAATAGCGGCTGTCATGAAATGGTTCCATTCAAGTGCCTGTGAGTGTCCCATGTTCTATTATGTAGGTGATTTGGGAGAAAACTTTACGTAATGAATGTTATCAGATTTGTCAAAAGATTCATTCTCTACATTAATTTTTCCTCACCAATTACTTAACTTTTCAGTGTCCTAATTTGTTCAAGGACAAGAAAAGCATGTTTCATATGCTTTTATTCTCCTTTAAAATAAAAAATTAAGCTCTGGTTTAGTTCTGGACCAACAGCTGATGCTTCCATGGTAACAAGAAGAAATTTCCTACAAGATGCTGTCATTTGGCCTTTTTAGTTAAAAATTTGCACTGCAAGCTGATTTCATCTTATCTTGTAAGTCACTTAACTGCAAACACAAACGAAACAGAAAAGAAATTTGACTCTTAAATTCATAAGAGAGAACTCTATATCTACATGTATGTAGATGCAGTATGTCCAGTTTAGGGAGAACTTAATCCAGTCAGTCTGAAAACACAGCACATGTTCATTCCACATTTTTAATCAGTTTAGAATGATGAAAAAAAAACCCAAACCCCTGTAAAATTCAACCCTTAAGTACTGGAAGTATATAGACTACCCCTGAAAGTGTAAAGTCTTTAATTTGGGTGAGAAGAGGCAGAGTATGTAAATTGTACTTTAGTTCTTAATTTCTAAAAGCTTGGATTCAAATCTTGGGTTTAACCCAAGAGAAAATGAGTCTGATGGTTTCAATTCAGTCTCTAATCTGTCCAAACCCTATTACAAACCCTCAAAATAATCCAACACAGCAGCATCCTGGATGTTGAACAAGGCTGACAAGGTAGTTGGGGAGTGCTGGTGAGGGACCATCTCCTGTGGAGCTGCTTTTGCTGCTGGAAGATTTGGCTGAATGCTCTTTGAGGTTGTGGACCCCTCGGCAGCACATCAGATGAAAAAAAAAAAAAAAAGCAGTGCTTGCTTGGAAAATGAAAAGAAAAATATGGAAGATCATTGTGATCTGGGTGTTGATTAATATATGGGTGAGGAAAATGTGGCAGGTAGGAGAGGGTGGAATCATAAGCATAAAAGCCCTGGTCCTTGCTAGGGCAGCATGGTTTATGCAGGTGGGGCTGGTCCTCACCTGTTTTTCCCATGGACATGTCCAGGGGCCCAAATCGTGGCACTGGGGAAAAAATGTACCAGAAAATCCTGCCTTTTCCTCAGAATTTTAAAAGCCATATATGTGTTTTGAGGATCTTTCTTACTTTCTTACTTTCTGTAAAGATAATGAGGTCCTACTGTTGGTTTCATAGCTATGTAGAATACCAGAAGTCAAACCGAGTCCGAACTTATCTTCTGTGTAGCCATTTCACATGAGATTCAAAGCTAACATGAACAGAGGTTGATTCTAGCCATATGTTGTCTAGGTCATTAATACATAAAATATGCATAAAATGCATGTTCATAGACACTGTGTAGCTGTCTCTAAAAGCATGGATATAGTTCTATAGAACTAATGAAATAAATGATGCTACTCTTTGATCATACACCACTGTACAAATAATTACATATTCACCCTCTTGCCAAACTGCCCATTTTATTTATCTTGACAATCTAAATGGAAACTCCATCAGACATACTTTAGTAAATATTCCATTAGACAGCAGAAGGATATACAGCCCTTAAACGATAATGGGGTCATATCTGGTTTGTGTTTATTTTAATATGTGGCTTTTGTCAGGCAGGAGATTACTCATTACATGCCCCATTATTACATATATACTTACATATAACTTAGTACCTGAGAAATAAGGAATTTTTATAAAGGATTTTCCAAAGTCTGTATCTATTTGTCTATTTGTTTACTAAGAGATGAAGGGCTGCATATATATTTGAATTAAGTTTCAGTCTGAATATTTATTTTTAGTGCATTAACTTGACTGCCTGCAGATAATAGTAGTTTTGTGGCAGATTGATTGATAGATAAAGGACATTTCTGTTCAGCAAATGAATACAGTTCTGAAAAGCAAGCAGCAAAATAAACAAATTAGTCTTAAAATTCTGATCTTAGCAACATCTATGAGCATGAAGGATAACATCAGTGAACAAAAGCCACTTCTCAGTCAATTATAAATAACTGCATAGTGCAGTGTTTTTCAAAGAGAAGTGAAATACAAAACAGTTTCATTAATTTCTACTAGTTTTAAAATATTTGATGGGTAAATTATTCTGCCTTTTCAGTGGCAGCAGCGGCATATATGGGCACTGTGTATATGGTGCGTTAACTGAGCAAGGAGACTCGTGGAAAAATATATTTAATTTCTGTGATAAATTTTCAACACCTCAAAAATCTTTCTATTGCTTTGACCTTTCTCTGGAAGAAAAATAACAGCAATTTTTTTATTTTAGCGGTTGAAACCATCTTTACATTTTTATAGTGTGTTTATTTCTTTGAGTGATATTTAGTCAGTATTAATAGATATAGAGCTGTTGTCTACATACAAAATCAGACTTCAAGTCAGATTTTTTCTTAACAATGTGTAGGCACCTCTAGAAATGTAGTCACAAACTTCATTCCTAAATATAAATTGATTGCCAAGTTATGGGCAACCACACTTGAAAATAATCAACAGAATTCTAATTATATCCTTTTTTGCCTTGATAAATGAAGGAGGAGTTACAGAATGTGACAAAATGTGTTATTTTGTACTCTGCTTTTAAAATCCCATAAAGATGTACTGGGCAGTTTTCATTTCTTGCCACATCTTTCCCTTTGTTAAAAATTTAATTATTCACATATGTGGCACTACTGTGACCTTTTTAAATGCTTTCCCTTGGCGCGTTATGAAGGGGTTCAGAGACAAGAGGGCACTGCATAGATGATACTGAAAAGGTCAATGCAATTTGGAATTATGATATTTCTTTCTCGGATGTTGAACTGTGCATAAGAATGTAGAATTATTCTAATTAGTAATTTCTTATTTCAGATTTCACTTTAGATGCAACCAAGATTTCCCGCCCTCCAAAAGTGATTGAGCAAATTACTACTTTTATCAGCATTTGTTTTAAAATGAACAATTCAATAAACTTCTAAGTTGTCAGTTTGCATTGAGGCCAGGTAGATCTTCTTTAGAAACTTACAGTATCTGCTTCAGGGACCCAGATTTTACAGACTTTTACCATTTTATCAGACACACAAGAAAGCAAAAGTAGGATAGGACAAAAGAAAATCTGT
The DNA here is from genome assembly GCA_013400835.1 of Zapornia atra. Classification (NCBI taxonomy): domain Eukaryota; kingdom Metazoa; phylum Chordata; class Aves; order Gruiformes; family Rallidae; genus Zapornia; species Zapornia atra. The sequence continues at coordinate 171,817 of VZTU01021943.1, read as the reverse complement.
ACTGTAGGCCCCATGCGCTTCTCACAGACAGCTTCTTGTGGGTCAATACTGGAGAGTCATGGTATTCAGGACACATTGAGGCAGATCCGTGACTTAATTGGGTGCTGCTGAAACAGTATATATAGAACTACAACACAAGAAGCAGATGTGTTGCGTTTGGGGGCAGCCTTGGGACTCCCGAGACTGCTGTTGTCACAAGACCTAGTTGCCCATAGTTCTGTTTGTTATGCTATGTGAATTAAATATGGCAAATAAAGACTTTCCACCTGTAGACCTAAGGCCCAAAATTTACTGTATGGCAACACATAACAATTTTACACACAAACACCTCTTCTGGAAATTTGACATGTTTCACAGCAAGAAACTCTGATGTGGATGAGATACCAATAGCAATATTTTATAAATTTATAAAGTTATTCATACACTTATAAAGTTATTTGTATGTGCCAGGCATAAAGGCAATACTTAGAAATAAACACCCAAAGATCTGGTAAATTTCTTTTCTATGCAAACACAGTTTCACAATTGTCTGTAGTGCATTTGTAGGAAAGCAGGTTGGGATTAGGACACAATCATAATCGGAGGTAGGCCAAGAAATGTTTCAGGCATCAGTGAGTCATTAGATGATTTACAGCTCACTCTGAGCTCTGACATGTGGGCAGGACACCTTACAAAACCAATATAACATTACCTCCCTTGTGCTCCTTTTGACCACAGCATAGCTGCCAGTCAGATGGAAACTCCATCTACTTCCACGGGACAGAAGGCAGCGAGTTCAACTTTGCCACAACCCGAGACGTGGACCTTTCCACGGAGGATGCTCAGGAGCAGTGGGCAGAAGAGTTTGAGAGCCAGCCCAAAGGGTGAGTACCCGTCACCTGTGTAGGGCTATAGGACTAGAACAAATAGAAATACAGTAAATAACAGGTGAGTGTGGATTTTAGGAAGGAACAAGTCCAGAAAGATCAGGAAGAACAGTCTATATCCAGACCAACCTGTCGCCAAAGTTTTTAATGAAAAATTGCACTCATGAATTATGTAATCATTCTGAAGAAACATGTGATGTTGATCTGCTTTTTCATTCTGTCACAGCTGAGTGCTGTTAACAAACTCATATCCATATGAAATCAAATTCCTTGAGAAATTCAACCCCCTTGGAACCCTTCTGTGGGCCGTACTTTGCCATGAGAGAAGCCTCCAGATGCCAGAGAAGGAGGAGGTTGAGGCAGGACAGCTGAAGCAGCTGCCTGCTCCCACCTTCCAGCACCAAGGGCATGGCCATGCCTGCCGTGCGAGACCTTAGGATCTGGCTGATAATTTCCTACTTTAAACATATATCGGGATTCAAAGAGTACCTGTAAAGCCAGATCTGACTGCTGTGAGGGCATGGGAAGTTAAGAAACCATCCAGGACAGAAGTACTACTCTTACAAAAACATGAATGAGCTTTGAAAGAAAAAATATGTCATGGTATAGAGGTATCATTTTATATACCTCAGTGGATAAATTCTGACAAAAAGAATTAACCGATTGGGGTTTTTTATTTAAAAAATAATAGTTTGTAAGTTGCTGTAACCCCAGGGCAATGAGAAACATACACTGTTAATTTATGGGTCTCTACTGAATGTTGATTTTAACCTACAAAGTGCTTCAGTTCATTAGCAGCTGATTCAAATGCTGCCTATGCTGTGCTGAAGGTAAAGAGCACCGTTTACAGAAGACGTGCTAATAACAGTGTGGTTTATTTGGGGCTCACAGCAAAAATATTCACTGTGAACTCTGTCCCAGTTTGAGTAATCAACCTATGGCACAGCGGGTGCTGTTTCAGACAAAGGAAAGATAATGAGTATGTGTGCACGGTGTGCACAGCGGACTTGTGGGATATGTTTGAGATACTCTCTTAGTCTCTTTTCCATATTGTAAAAAAAGACCAATGTGAGTGTTACCTGAGGACATCTGCCCTGTCTGTAGATCTGTCTCTATTGGACCAGGTGTTTAATTGTTATACATCAGGCCAGACCCCTCATCATCAGCTGTTCTAAACAGGATACCTCCTTAGATAATGAGTAATCTTTTAAAAATTAATCACAGTAGTAAATACTGTGAGTCAGTAGAAATACAGAATTAAAATGCTTCTACCATACCCTGGTTAGCAAAAGCCCAATTTCTTCTGAATTGGGAATATTACATTTCCCTGTCACACAGTACTGGGCTCCAATCTGCAGGTGCCAGCGTTCTCAGCTCCAAGCGAGGTAGGACGCAGCCAGCAGATTCATTTTGCACTCTCACCCTGTATGCAGTCCCAGGGGCCAGGTCCTGATCTGCCCCCCTGCACGTCAAATCTTGGTGGTGCGGCAGCCTTCCCTAGCAGGGGCAAAATTTGTTTACCGAGGCACTAAGCGGCCAGTCCAAGGCTTCACAACTTTTACCTTTATTTGCTTTTCAAATTTTATTCTATGTTGGAAGCTTGCCTCTTTCAATTGTTGCTATAAGAATGGGAGCTTAAATTGCATGCAACCATGAAAACACACTGAACTCATGTGATACTATGGAATATATCCCCATTGTATGGAATTGTCACCGTTACTGTCATTGCAACATTTACGTGGAGCTTTGCTTTGGGAACTGTACACTGCTGCAAATAGATGAGCTTCCTTAATTCCTTCTTAGAGAAATATTTTTGAATGCTATTTGAACTATATTTGAAATATTGTTTTACTGTACTCAAATAGTCACAGAAACACTTTATACCTGAGACAGGGCTCGCAGGAAGTTCCCAGGCTCCCCTTTTTTAACATCAGCTGGAGCCTGTCAGCTGTGAATCACAGACTCACAGACTGGTTTGGAAGGGACTACAAAGCCAATCTAGTCCCACCCCCCATTCCATGGGCAGGGACACCCTCCACTAGACCAGGTTGCCCAAAGTCCCATCCAACCCGGCCTTGAACACTGCCAGGGACGGGGCAGCCACAGCTTCTCTGGGAAGCTTGTGCCATTATGCCAGGGACTCAGCATCCTCACTGAGACGATTTCTTCCTTATGTCTAATCTAAATGTCCCCTTCTTCAGTTTAAAGCCATTACTCCTTGTCCTATCAGTCCATGCCCTTGTAAACAGTTGTTTGTGAACAGTTTTCAAAGGAAAGGCAAAAGTATATCGAAAAGGAGAGTAAAAGGAAGGATCACCACCACCTTCCTCTGCACCAAATGCTTTCAGAAGTGAGACATCTGGAAGGGCTAAACAGTGAGGGCAGGGGCACTTATTGTTTTTAATAAGCAGTTGATCAGAATTTTTTTGCATGTCCCACCTAAAGCAGTAGGCTACATGGAAAGGGACTAGTTAGTACCACACATCTTCCTGTTGTCATTGTCTCTTTAATTGCATGAATTAGGGCCTGATCCTGAAAGTGGACAGATCCTCACGGCAGGCTGCCTCTAGCCTCCCTAGCAGAGACACTGCTACTCTATTTCCAGTAGATCTAGTTTAGATCTATATATCATTCTATCACTGGTTTTGTAAAGAAGAATTTCAAGAGTCATGTGAGGGACAAATCAATTCAAGTGTAATGTTAAATCAAGAATGGCTACATCTTTGTCATGCCAGCAGCCAGGTTCCTTTTCCATTTATCCTTACAGACATTGTGTTGATGTATTTCTATTTAAGTGCCAGGTTTTTTTAATGCTGTAGGACTTTGTGGTTTTTCATTTCTAATGCTGCCTAAAAGGAGAGGATCCCTGGAAACACTCATGATCTGCATCATTCATGACCCCGAGTTGTTTTGTGGGTCAGTACAGAGAGTGTTTTAATTGAGCTAAATAGAGCATATAAAAAATCAATGGAGCATTGTGAGATTTGCTCGTGTAAGTTAAAGTAGGCGCAACTGTTTAATTCTGTACTTGCCTTCAGCCCAAGAGACCCATTTTCAAAATCGTATTTTGATTATATTATAGATTACCTTTAAAAAGTCTGCACAACAGAATTAGGGTTAGGTTAAACTGTGCTTCCATTAAAATACCTATGTTTAGATCATAAAGCATTTCAGTGGTTCTAAGCTTGCTAATTCTTGGGTAAATGACTGACGCTTTTAAAGCAGGATTGCCAAACAGGCATGTTGCTGGTCTGTCGCAGCTTAGTTCAGTAGGGAAACTGGCAGCTTTTAAGAAGATCCTAGAAATACATTTTGAAATAGTTAAAATGGTTAAACTGATCAATAGACTGTTAAATTCTTGCAATGGCAGGTTTTGAAATTGTGTGGCTCATCGCTGCTAGAGGTTGTTTGGGCTGGAAGTGGAAAGGCTCTGCCTTCCCACAAAGGTTTCTGAACTTCAGTGTTTTCTCATTCATCCTGCCTCATGCTGTCTAGTTAAACGATTGGATTATCAGGATTTAGTGATTCTAAATAATATTGTTGCATTATCAGCCTTATATTTTTAAAATGCTTTATTATGAATTGATTAAGACTTCAACATGAGTAAATTATGTGTTGGACCAAAATAATGTACAAGTTTTCAACAGTTTCTAATATTTCAAAATATTTTAATTGAGTTTTGAAGAAACCAACATTTTCATGATGAAAACATATTTTCAATAAAAATATTTAATTGAAAAATTCTGCAACAGCTCTTTTAATTATCACTGAATAAAAATAAGATAAAATGTCGTACAGAAAAAACAAAAGATTGTATCATCACATATTAGAAACACAGCAGTCTTTTTTAATGCTGTTCATGTGTTAGTTAAAATCTTTTACCCTAAATGCTCAAAAAGATGAAAAGAGAGCATTTTCTGCTCTTCCCTACATACTTAATGACTGTATAGCAGATATGGTGGACATGTGCCTTTTCAAGTTTCATTGATCTATAAGCTTTAGATTATACAAAATGAAACAGAATGCAATTATATTTTAAGCATTTTTATGCCAGAAAAATAATGAAGAGGATAGATCAACACAAAACTAAATATTTAGCAGTAGCAATCATTAAAAGCCTAAATTTTTAAATAACTTCTGCATTTCTGCCAATTTATTTAAAATATTTACACTCACTTTGCTTTATTGGAGGTGAGTTTAAAAACTAGCATTGAATATCTAAGGCATGTCATAGGGAGCAGATTCGAAACACTGCATTTTGCTGTCCTCTGTAAGAGTAGAAGCAGCTGTATTTGTAAGCACAAATGAACTCCTAGAACATGTATTGTACGAAGTTGTACATTCTCTGTCCATTGTTGATGTCTCCAGGTGGGACATATTTGGAGCCGTCACTGGTACTGAATGTGGGATTCTGGAGTCTGGCTCAGCTATGGTATTTCTCAGAGATGGAGAAAGAAAAATATGCACTCCATACATGGACACTACAGGTTACGGGAACTTACGATTTTATTTCAGTATGGGTGAGTATATATTCCTAATGTAATGCAACATGTGGAGCATGAGAAATTTAAATTGCACAACGTACATAGAATTAACGTAAATACTCCTCAGAAGAGGACAGCTCTGATTCATGACTGTGATGCCCATGAGGGTGTAAGACTGACCACTCTCCCTCAGACCAAGAATCCACCTTTCTGGATGCCCACACAGGTATAACCAAACATGGTGGGCACCTGAATAGGCATCCCAAAAATATTCTTCAGATGGCACTAACTTGCAGATTAAATTCTCTCTGAACCACACAGGACATTCTGGGTTTAGTAGCCCTTGGTGGACATTTCTTCCATGGATTATCCAGACGTTTTTGGTCTAATATAAAAATTTAGCACCAGGTCAAAGCAGCATAATATAGAGGTTACATGAAGGTGTGTCCTTCAGTGTCTAAACTTCCTTTATAGTTAGAGGAGATGGAGTTAGTAGCATTGCTGGAAAAACACATTCAGCTCACCATGAGATATCTGTGCTAGGCCAGGCTGAGTAGATCCCTGGACTCCATTGACAGCTTGTGTTCGATCTCCATTTACATGAAGGAAGCTTAAACACCTGGTGTGCACATGAATGTAGGATCACTCTTTTTCAATCCTCAGGCAGGGTTTGTCAGACAAGCACAGGTGGAAGACCCCACATTGTCCTAAATTGTCTAACATCTCCTATGTGTTGCAACAATTACCAATAAAGCACAAGAAAAAGAGGATCCTTGGTACTAGTGTTTAATCAACTGAACCTGCCTGTTGTGCCCACAGGATCCTGTAACAGCTCCATAATAATTATTCATGTGAAGGAGTATCGTGTCTTGTACCTTCTGATTTCAGTCAGTGGCCCTTATGCCCTTATCAGAAGATACAGTAATATCTTTGTCAGTCTTGCCACACCGTAGAGGACTTCTAGGTACCAGTTATATCCTCCCACAGTCATATCCATGTAGACCTTGGTATTAATCCATCCAAGTCAACAGAATTGCACCTGAGGATAAGAGTAGCACAGAGGTGGGACAGACTTACCTGGTTGAACACATAGAGTTGTTACTGCTCAGAAGCCCTACTATACTCATAAACATTTTCCTCTGCTACTTTATTGGCCCAGGATGGTCACATAAAGTATGCTACAGTGTGCTGCAGCCTTGGACAAGGTATGGCCTACATATGTCATCCCTAGAGAAACACCAGCACTGGTGGTGGTAGAATCACTTGTGGCCCTTCCCTGCTGGGACAAAGTGCGACCTCAGTCATTTACCCGGGGTTAAAAAAGCAGCCAAGAACAAGCCTGCCCGGCCACTTCCCTCCCCACTGTTATTGTCAGCACAGCTATATTAGTTTGATGTTGCAACAGACAGACCAAAATCCCCATGAACATTGTAGTTATCATTCAGTACCTTACAGTGTTTTTCCAAAACTTGTATTTACACATAAAGGAAATTGCATGAGGTTAGTCTCTCAACACCAGGTTTAGAGGAGGTAAGGGGTTTTGCTTAGAAGCAGAGAATAATAGAATAAAAAGGGAGGAAGCAGAGACAAAGCTTGTGACCTCCACAAGCAACCTTCTGAATCAACAAGAAAAAACACCCTTTATTTAACAAGTGTCAGACCTCGTTGCTGTCCTAAATTGTCGCACATCTCCTATGTGCAGCATGAATTATCAATAAAGCACAGGAAAAAGAGGATGCTTTTTCCCAGTTCTTCCAACCATTACAACACCTGCAAGAAAAACAGGAAAGAAATTTGCTCAACCTTCTGAACTTAGGGGAGAAGTTGTCAGCACATGCAGGCACAGAGGATAGTGGGATATTGCTTGAAAAATGTATTCTGTAAGTACTTGTAAATTAAATAAATGATAGTTTAAACATTCAGGTAAGCAGAGTATTTGAAAGGATGCATGACATTCCTTATTACAGTATAACACACACCAAAGATCCACATCTTACCGGTTCTCTGGATTGCTTTGCCCAGTTCAGTCCAAGACCATATGCAGTGAAAAAAAGCAGAGAAAGTGTTTCATACATGCAACTTTTCTACTTTACAGACCTTACAAAGTAGCTTCCTCGCCCTGGTTTTTTTCTGTTGTTTTGTTGGGTGTTTTTTTTATAATATGTGTAGCAACCATAGTGTACAGGGAAATTATATTTTCTGTTTCAATTACAGATACATTGTTTTAAAAACATTTTTTCAGAACACCAAACTAGTGTGATGATGTCCATCTCATAACTATGAGCTTAATGCTCATATTTGCCAATACTTCTGCTCTTTCAGAGGTTAATAAGTGGTTTGGGTTCCACTGATATAAAGGTATTTCAAGTGTTGCCCCATTCCAGTGAAGCAACCATGTCATACATGATTTGTGTGATACAACAGACACCATCCATCCCTTTTAGGATATGGTGTAGACAGTAAAAGGTTCAGCACAACAAATAAGATACGAAGCAGTCTTCCTCATTTCCTACTAACAGCAAATTCACAGCTTCCAGACTATCAGCAGAGAAGCATGTAAGAGGTCCTCACATATGATGTGCGTGGCTGCACCGAGTGTCAGTACTAAATAACAGTTCAGTGATGAGAACTCAAAATGCAGAGAATTTCTATGTAAATAGGATTTAAAGCATGCAGATAGAAGTATCGCGTTGGGCACAGCATTTTCTATTAAAATTATTTTGATAAGCTGGTTAAGAGAGGTTCTTGAGGTTTTCATAATTGTCAACCCCCTTGATCTCTGGCGTGGTGTATCTGATGAAATAATTCGTATACACTGTGTCCTTAGGGCTGCTGTTCTTTTGTTTCATAGCCCAAGTTAAATAGCAGCTGGTTGTAATTATTTTCATAATTATGTCTGCATAACATGATTCTACTTTCCAATAACAAGGACTTCAATTAATGTTTTTCTCCCTCAAATGTGTGTTGTACAGGGGGAACTTGTGATTCTGGAGAATCCCATGAAAGTGATGTCATACTTTATGCCAAGATTGAAGGCAGGAGGGAACACATACCACTTGATACCCTGAGCTATGCTGCTTACAAGGTAAATTGTCTTAAACAAAGTAGGTGGATGGGATTAATAGATCCATCTATTTTCAAGCCATCACAACAGTGCTGTATACTGAATTGCACAGGGACAGTTAGACGTGACCTTCCCAAGCATGTAAATCATGCACAGATACTGCAGCAATAGGTGCTTTTGCAGCACAGCTCTGCAGTTATTGATGATTACTGCACCCCAGAGCAGGACAACAGCGTTGGCTAGTGCGAAGGTAACAGGAAAATGGGCAGTGAGAACGTCTCACAAATAATTTACTCCTATCTCCACTCAAGTTCCTGCTAACCATGGTTTAATATTCAGGAGCTACATCCTGAGGAGGTCAGTTGTGGTGGGATCTGTGGCTGGGAGGAGAGTGACTCAGAAATGCCTGGATGTCTTTAGTGTGCCTGGTGCAGGAAATTTCACATTTCACATTTTTTATTTCCATTTTTAATACAGTTACGTGCCCTCTTAGAGGGTCTGTAGTGATGCAGGCATTATCTCAGCCATAGGATGTGACTGCTGGCAGTGTGTGCAGGCAGCTTCTCCTTTATGGATAGTGCAGCCTACAACCAACCACGCCCACCACCTTCAAGGACAATAAGGACCTCAAGCTCACTGTCAGGATCCTTCATGGCTAGGGCAAGGAAGCACTTAGACCATGTCTCCCCGGAGTAGCCCAGCCCTGAGGTGTCCTTACTCTGCTGCTGTAGAAATGACAGCAAAAAATCAATACATAATACACACACACGTGGATGCACTAGAGATTGAAATGCAATAGGCTTATAGAGTGTGTGGAAGATTTGGTGGTAACAGTGCAGCTGGTTTCAAGCACAGGTCTGTGTGCTTTTTCACCATAACTTTAACGTTCAGGGAACAAATGTTTACTGTAGGGTTTGGCCTGAGTTTGGTTGAGTCACATGCATTGTTTCATTGTGCATGGCTTCCCTCCTCGCCTGCCTCTGTGTGAAAGACAGGGTAGAACTTTTTTAAAACTAAGGAAACTGTAATTGTAAAATAATAAAAAATTAATTGGAGAACTTGGAAAGAGATAGGATCTGAAATTACACTGACTTCATTGTGGAATTTATTTTAAAACAAGCAGTTTTAAAGCTGACATCCTTTTTGACATAATAAAAGTCTAATTACATTGCTTTAGGACAAAGGCTAAGCTATGTAAAGCAGTGCTTTCATTTATTTCAGCGACATAACATCCTCCCTGCATACGCCTGTGAACTCATGCTGTTACTCCATTCTCACGTATTCAGACTAGACATGCCGTTACCCTGAATTTGCTTCTGTGAGCTGAAAGGCTGCAGGATAAATATCATCTTCCACTACACACTGAGCACTGACAAAATAAACTAGTGTTTTTTAGAACACAGAAGGTACAGCCTTTTCTACAGTGTCTTTACAACCAAGCAAACTGCTCCCACTAAGGTGATAAGCAGTGCTGGTATACAGAATGTTAACAGCTATGCACATATTATAAAATACTTTTATTTGGGGTCTTCTGTGGAAGAAGGTGGCTAAAAATGTTAACAGAAAAGAAGGAAGAAGAAGGAAAAGCACATTTGGTTAGAACACATTTGAAGTTGCTTTTCTATTTTAAATAGTCCTTTTCTATGTGACTTTTTAAATATTATTTGTTTTATTTAAGCCTGATTTAATTTCTTTTTAAAGGTCCCATCATTGGTTTCTGTTGTCATTAGTCCGGACCTGCAGACTGTAGCAACCAAGTTTTGCCTGAAGCAAAAGAATCACCAAGTCCACAACAGGAATGTCTGGGCTGTGGATTACTTCCACGTCCTTCCAGTGCTCCCTTCCACAGTGACTCACATGATCCAGTTTTCCATCAATTTGGGCTGTGGAACTTATCAGCCTGGTAACAGGTACAACAGAAGAGAATTCTCTTTTGATTATCTGCTTTCTTGTACATTTTGGTTTATAAGATCTATATGAGTATTTGATTTTTTTTTTATCTGAAAGAATGAAGCCAATTAATAATGACAAATATAAGATGCTGAAAAGCTAATGTTTCTCCTGATCTCCACAGGCCCAGGTCTGTATACCTTATATGCAATAAAGAGATTATTAAATAGCTTTCCAGGTCAAAACATGCATTTCTTAGTCCACTATTTGGACATATGGTCATGATTTCAGAGCAACCTTTGCTTCGGTTTCTAATGGATATGAGATTTATATCTAAATACTGTGTAAGGGGGATGGTAGCGAAGACAACAGCAGAAACCTGTTCTGCTGACCTGCCAGAGACAACTGATGCCACAAGCATAACTAGTTCTAGTAACAGTAGTGATAAATGGCCCTCATCTTGACGGCCACCAATGTGTGAGGATCTCAATCCCTTTACATTGACCACTGAAGTTACTGTCTTCACTTCATTGGGATATTCAAGATTAGTTTTTCCACTAAGTTAAGGGGGAGGGAAAGGAGTAATTCTCTGCTCCACCTTTTATAGAATATTAGAAATGTTGGTTGGAAGGGACCTGCACAAGTCAGACAGTGAAACCTGCTGCTGAAGGTGGGATCATTACCAGCATAGGTCAGCCATGGCTTTGCCTATCCATTAATTGAAAACCTCCATAGATGGATATTGTGCTACCTCTCTGGTTGACCTGCTCAAGTGAAAAAGCGTTTCCCAATGTCAGTACGGAACTCTGAAGCCATGTCTTTATGGCCATTGCCCTTTCTGCTCTGTCTGCCAGCACTGAGGAGAGTTTGGTCCTGCCTCCCTTGTGAATTCCCTCTGCACCATCGCAGGCCGCCATGTCTCATCCCTCCTCACCAGGCTGAGCAAGCTGGCTCCCCAGCCCCTCCTTGCTTGGTCCTCAAGGCAAGAGACATCTTGGTCATCTTCTGCGTCAGCTCTCCAGTTTCTGAATATCCTTCTTCAAATGGGACGCCCAAAACCAAACTGTCCACTGCTCCTTTTTCCTTGTGTACATGTGAGAACATTTATCCTGATACTTTATGAGGATTAAGTTACTTTACATTTTTCCAGAGTAAAAAGTTTAAAGGAGGAGACTGTGAATGCTTTCACATTCACGTCCCATGGCATCTACTTCTGACTGGAAAGAGCTGCATTAGCGCTGACAGTCCTAGCAGCCATGCAGGGCAGCAGATTTCAAGGGGCAGCAAAAATGGAGGTACTACATTTATATGTGATACAAAAGGAAGGAAGCAACATTTTTCTGCATGCCAAGTGGAAACTTTACCTATAAACACCCCTGGCCTGTAAATGTGTTCCTAAAGTTGCTGTCTCAGTCTGTTATCTCATGGGGATATATTTTGAAAGATTAATATTCTTCCTTCATTTAAACTATTTCTGAAGCAGAAGTGACCTTCTTCATAACAAAAGAAACTCTAGGTCTCCATTATTCCAAATATAGCAGTATTTCCCATCTCTTGGTCTACAGCTTTATTCATAATGCTTCATAGCTGTAAATGTGAGAGACTCACACAGAATATGCAGTAAATATGACCCTCCAAGGTATCACTACAGTTAAATCTGAAACAAATTAGTCAAAACCTCCATAAAGCATTTTAATATACATTTATAATATCACAGTGATGGTACATTTAAATAAAGTAATATTTTCAGCAAATTATAATGAAAAGGAAAAGTTATAATCCAATAATTTAGTGATGAGGTCATGAATTTTGACTTTTATAATGTTCCATTGACATTACTTAAAATAAAACAGAATATTACAAGCTAATTATATGGAGGAAATTACAAGAGTATTTCAGTAAAATACTAAATCCTTAATAAAGCAAGCACTCTCTATATTACTTTTTCAAGGTTTTCAGAATGCAAAAGAAGGAAGGATTTCCTTTCACTCCTAGACTGTAAACGGTTGGGTTTTTTTTAAATATGCTGTGAAACAATGAAGGAAAAATTTCCAGCTTTTTGAAAACTGAAGTTATCAATTAACTTTTGGTAGAATGGGTTTAATAACTCATTACAAACTCAGTGGATGGTCTCAGTTTCCAGTTCTCTACATCACCATCTGCATAGAGATGGTTTGGTTTACTGCTAGGGAATGAAACCAGGAAACAGTTGCCTTTTTCCTAGCAAATCTGGAGGGTTTTGCATACGTTTTTGTCCCTATGATTCACAAAATTCACCACTGAGCACTCCAAGCTCTGTGAGGTGGGAGGAAGCCTCCAGAGGCCACTATAGCTGGGTGGTGCAGAGGCTCCCAGGGGCTTGGCCTGCCACAGAGGCTCGCTGAAAGTTCACTTCCCCAGGTCCCCTCCATCCTCTGCAGTCCTTGGGAGGGAGCAGGGGCAATGACTGGCCATTTTCGCCGCTCCATAGTGCTTTTCTGGTCTCCATTTAGGCATGATGAGTGGAGGAGGCAGGTGACTGAGAAGTTCAATTAAGTTCATTTATGTTGGCAATGGAAGGGAAGAATCAGCCAACATATGACTAACTAGTGGCCTTTTACCACCTTCTGAAGAAGTAAGGGTTAGCAGCTGGGAATTATGAATGTCCTGTGTTGACATAATGCTGTCACGTTTTCATGAATCCAGGTTTTCTCCTCATTATTTTTGAAACAATTTCTAGCCATTTAACAGTGGCTGAACAAGGACTAGGTGTTCAGGCAATCCTCAGTCTATAGGTTGCCCTTGTTTTAAAACACTGATTTGTTTCATGCTTGTATTTTCAGTATTTCTTGTATATAAAGTCTGCTTAAAATTATTTCATGTTTCAGCACCAGTTATTAGGAATAGCAGATGCGGTGTTTTTTCAGTGCTGGTGCTACTACATGAATATGTGTGCTGGGTAGGCTCATGGTGTCTTTCTCCTTTCTTTCCTTCACTGTGTTATCAGCGTCAGCTTGGAGTTTTCAACCAACCATGGTCGCTCTTGGTCCCTGCTCCACACCGAGTGTTTGCCTGAGATATGTGCTGGGCCTCACCTCCCACACAGCACCATCTACGCCTCTGAAAATTACAGCGGGTGAGAGTGTTTGCTACAAAGCTGAGATGCAAGATGAGAGAAGTGAATTATAGGTGACAGAAGAAAGCAGCAAAGCACGCAACCCTGTGTCATCTTTCATTTTTTACCAGCTGAGGACAGTGTTCAGGTCTCCCTTGCTGCCCAGTAATGAAACTTGAAATTATGGGGTGGCTTCTGTGCTATAATATTGTTTTTCTGATGTTAAATTATAAAATAACCTGTGGACAGCATGCTGGTAATTAAAAGAAAAGTTATACCTTGTCAAAACCACAGAAATTATCTTCTTAGTCAGAGGAACCATCAGTTAAAGCTATATTTACATCTTTAGACACCTTTACCCACTTGGAATCCCAATATTGGGTTACACGGAAGCACATCCTCTGTACTCCTGCAGATGGAGACAGTTGTTAGTATCACTTTCTTCTATCAACACTTCTATTAAGTCTGTTCGGCAATGTTCTGGCCATGCAATGAACTGTGACATCTTGTTGTATACTGCAGATCCCATGACTCTGTATCTGTCTGCATCCCAACTTCCACAGACACTTCAGAGCAGCAGATTTGGCCATGAGAAAGAAGAGGGTGTAGTTGGGTCTGCTGACCCCCATTTCTATTCCATTTTCATAGGAACCATTTCCCCTGGTGCATATAGGAAGCGTAGTCACAGTGGCTGACATGAGAATGGTGGCCCAGACCACAGCAGGCCAAATCCTCTGTGCCCCATTTCTTACCCCCAAGGGTCTCCATCAAGCAGAGCTCAGTCACAATGAAAGATTTAATGCAGTATGAATTGTAGGGACATTCACTGTGATGGAGGAGTTGCTATAGCAAAGCAGGTTAAGATCTTTGTTGACTTCATGCATACATACAGGGGAGAATGTCTGGGGTTTATAACAGGGTAATTAACATTCATATCTTGTATGAAAATATTGTGCCCCGTGTTCTTTTTTTTATCATTTATATTTTCAAAAGCTGCAACACTGCTTCATTTGAGCATATTTCAGAATCAAAAATTCTCACAAAGCTTGCAGTGTAAGTAAACACATCTGCAAAACATGCAGTTGGTTAACAACTATCAGTGTAAAATGTTAGTATTTGTGCTCTATGTATTTCAGGTGGAACCGAATAACTATTCCCCTTCCCAATGCGGCGTTAACAAGTGACACCAGGATTCGATGGAGACAAACAGGACCAATCCTTGGAAATATGTGGGCAATCGATAATAGTTAGTATTCTTACCCACGGTCATGATACATCAGAAGAGTAAATTTTTATATGCTGCTCCAAGTAAATGTATTCTCGAGAATCACGGGTCAAAGGATTTTCAGTTTGTTAACTTCCTTTTCTTTCTATCTGCACTTGTAACAAGTGCATTTTGAAGCTAGAGGGGAATTCTGTCATTTGAAAAGACAATAGCCTAGTCGATTACCCTTTTTGTTTGTTTGTTTGTTTAATTGAATGCATCCCAGGAAAATATATTGATGGCAAGGGTTTAATGTAACGTTTTCCCTGACTGCTTAGACCTAAATACAAAAATAGGTACTACACTGTGCTACTAAGGACATGTGCTCTGCCAGCCTAAGCAACAGTTACAGCATCTGGGACATTTTGTTCCTTCTGGACATAGAAGACCTTCATGAAGCAGTGCTGTGACCAAACACTGACAGAGCTTTTACATTGTTTACAGTATCTTCAGGGGGATAGTACCATCTGTTTAAGGAAACTTGTCTAGATTTAGAAAATTATTACTTGTTCTTTAAATGGATGTGATGAACTGGGAAGAGCTTATATTGACTCGTATAATTATGAGACTTAGTCCAGAGCATAACTGGGGGCAGTCTTGAAAGGAAGTACTTTAAAGTACATAAATCCTAATTAGGAACACAGGATAAAATGGATACATGGTATGAAATGTGGAAATAATTATGATTGAAAGGGCTAGCTATGAGAAGGTGCTCATTTTTTAGCTTTGCCAGTTAGCCTTAGATGTTTTGGGACAAAGTAAGCTACATCCAGAATTTGTTTTGATGGATTTCTGTAGTATGTAATTTAAGGATTTACAAGGATGTACAATAGCCTGTGAAGTTTTGTGGTGATTCCTAGTAAGGATTGATATGGAGCCTGGGATTGGTAAATAGATAAATTTTGAAAAATCTTAAAAATTAAATTACTGCCTAGTTTTGAAAAGAAAATTCCTGAAGCAGCCTACATATGTGATGCTACAAATGAAAGTTTTTCACAAAAAGTGATTAAAATTGTTCTCTTAATCACATTAAGAGGAAATAGCATCATCTTGACTGAATAGAGTATTCATGCTTGTCTTTAGAGTAAAAAAGTAAAATGAAGGGAAAATTTAGGTACATAAACATAAGATATCTGTGTGTATCTGAAAAGATGAGGTGCTACCTAACAAAAAGCAGGCTGCAAGGGTTGGAGATTCCCATAGAAGTCCACAGAAAGAGCAAGATAAAATCAGTGCAAGGATCCAAATTCTTTACAGCAGAACAGAACAAGATTTTGAAAATTAATGGACAATTCATGTATCTTTGCAACCTTTGCTTGTACAACTACATACAATTCCGTCAAAGGCTGTTGCATGCTTCACTCTGTACCATCTCAAAAGCAATTTTACCAACCATCTGCCTGAAAACTGCCTGCTCTGAAATTTTTTTGAGGTGTAGAACCGTGACATGGGAATCAAGTCTTAAAGATGAATGTGTTTATGAGGTTTTACGTGCCTCCTTTGTTAGATACTGGTGGAACTGAAGCTTTGCACTTCAGTATTGTAGGGAAAGGCTTATAAATATTGGCAAGCCACTTAAATTCTTGGAGAGGAAGATTTGCAAGGATTCAGCACTCTGACTTTTAGCTTCACAACTGTTTCTTATATGAATTAAGTTTTAAATAAAATCTGGAAGCTGGCCATCTTTTAGAGACACTGGAAACCCGCCAATTTTCATAAAGCTTTTTTCATTTCAAACTACATCATTACATCTTTAACCCTTCTACTTTTACCACCCCCTCAAAAAGACCTCGAAAGAGACAAATAAATCAAACAGACAGTACAGAATTTTTGCACCCTGAAAAGTGAGAAAATCTAGAAATCACATGAAGTCAGATGAGGAGTTAGCTACAGGGAGTAGCTAACAGGGAATTAGAGTGCATCTGCCAGGGAGTAGACACACGGCTATGACGGGCAACATCGTAAAACTAAGTGAGGGAGTAAGTACTGCTTGTTATAGACATTTTCAAACTGGTAGCTATATGAATGACATTCTAAAAGTCACAGTGCAAGTGGATAACTCCAAGTAATAGGCATTTTTCAACAGAAAGGATGACACTTTTCATGATTAAGTCCTGTTTATCATATTGTATTGAAAGGACATTCCCCACAAATTATCACTTTGGGCTACACACAGATTAATGCACTTGGTCTATACCCAGATTAATGGTTTCCTTCTTAGTAGTGAAATGAGATGTTGACTATAATGAGATTTGCTCATCTTTCTATCCTTCATATTTTTCACAAAATATTAACATTGCTGATTAGGAGTCATTGGAAGAAGTTTAAGAGTAAAACATGTCTGGAGTATTTTTGAGTGCGTATGATTTGGAGTCTTACTCCATTTGAAAGAATCAGTGGAAGTATATATTTAAGTTACTTAAGACATATGAGGGCAGATTCTAATTCCAGTAAGCCTAGTGAAGTTAAGAATGTGGATTTTAGTGAGAGAAGCAGTGATACATTTTAAAACTCTGGCAGAATGCTATTGGAATGGGCTAATATACATGTGTATATATTTGATTTAATCTCTGAAATAAGAGGAAGAAAAGGGAAGGCAAGAAAATTGCTAATGCATAGCAAATCATCTGATCTCATTCAGTTTTAGAAAAATAAGGTACATTAAAACCACTGGTGTCTCAAGCCATGGATAGACATCACCCATTAAATAATAAGTTATCCTTGACAAAGAGCAAAATTCCATTACTCACTTCCATAGAAGGATACAATCAAATGCAGTTTATCCTTCTATACACCTCTTCCAGCTAGTGGGATTAAGATAAGTACAACAACTGTATGATCAAGTCTGTATACTTTATTGTGTTCATTATATCCTGTTTATCACAGAAAATAACCTGTCATTGAATTGCTTTCTTTTCTCTGCAGTTTATATTGGTCCATCTTGCCTCAAATTCTGCTCAGGGCGAGGACAGTGTACTAGGAACGGCTGCAAGTAAGAGTTGTCATTCAGTACTTGTATTCTATTTCTGCCACATAGTTCACTTGATAATCTGAAAGTTGAAGTGATTTTCATTTCAGCCCTTGCTTTTTGAGATGACTAAATATAAAACTAGCATGGCCCCCAGCATGCATAAAGCTCACGGGAGAACTAAAGATCAGTCTTTCTAAACAGCAGCATACTTAATTTTTTTTTCCTTTAATTTTCATTTGAGAGAGAGTCTAACTTTCAGATCACCTTAAAATGTGCTACAGAGCACACTGAAATGTTAGTGCTGCATGGTTTATGCTGGTTTTAAAGTTGACAGGGGACTGTATCACTTTTATATTAGATTTTGGGAAAGAATCACAATAGCCTAACAGACTCCAAAGACAGAAGGTCAGCACTCCACTTTTCTGAAAGTCTGGCTTGATAAAAGTGGTCCACACTATAAAGTAAAGGTACTTACTCAAAATCAGTAAGTACATTCAAAATATCTGTGAAAATATTTGTAGGCATTAACAAGAGTGTGACCCATGGGAAGTTCTGTTCTGTTACTCAATTTCTTGTAATGACATCTGACATGCTACACATAAAAGCAAAGTAATCATTTTACATATGAAAAACTATAAATTATGTCAGTAGCATTTTGTTCTGAAAGTGAATAAAAATATCTCTGTATTACATGTTATGTGTAGATTGGTGGAGTGTTCTAACTATAATTTTTCAAGTGGAAAAGTAAGAACTAGGTAAAAGAAAGTCATTGGCTATGCAATATCTAAATAAATTTTAAAGAAGTTCTTGGCCCTTAGATTTGAGAGAGGCTTTGTAGGCATCAGTTCATGAGAAAATGCAGCCACCAGATTGGTTTGCCAACCAACCACAGAAGGAGATGTGTCATTAATTATGCTGTTCAATCTTGCTCACCCGCAGGTGCGATCCTGGCTTTTCAGGGCCAGCATGTGAGATGGCATCGCAGACCTTCCCCGTGTTCATCTCAGAGAGCTTTGCCAGCTCCCGCCTCTCGTCCTACCACAATTTTTACTCCATCCGGGGGGCTGAGGTCAGCTTTGGCTGCGGGGTCCTGGCCAGCGGCAAGGCCCTGGTCTTCAACAAGGATGGGAGGCGCCAGCTTATCACCTCCTTCCTTGACAGCTCCCAGTCCAGGTGAGAGGGAGAAAGAATGAATGTGAGGCAAAGAAATGGGGATCCCCTCCCCTTCCAGATACAGCTTTGTGTATTATTAAGCCAATTGTTTAGTGGGAAGGAAAGTTTTTTTAAAAAAAACCACCTCCTAGGTCCATATTTTAATGGTGATTTCATAGCTTTGCCTTTTTTCCTCCTGCTTTGTAAACCACAGAGCCCAAAACAGGAGGGAAGTTATTGTACAGCTCAGGTGGAAAATATGAAATGTTAATATCAAACCTGAGTGTCAAAGCCAAGTGCTAATAAATTATTTATAAGATTGTGTTTATTTGACAGCTTGTGGCAGCTGATTAGATCCATTCACTATCTCTCCCTCCTCTTCAGTGCCTAATAAATAATTAAACTCTATAATGATTGGCATTTTTTTAACTGTGTGTGCCACATTGCATTACTTAACAGTAAAAACAAATCGTCAGTACAAAATCCCATAACTGATATTTATCAAAATTTGTCCAGATTGAGAAGATTTGAAAACAACCTGGCTAGGAAAAAAACAACACCACCACAAACCAAACCAAAACAAACAAACAAAAAACAACCATCAAAACAACCCCACTATTCATACAGTACCCTATAAATATTTGTGTAATTCTGACCCAGGTTCCTGCAGTTCACACTACGCCTGGGCAGCAAGTCAGTGCTGAGTACCTGCAAAGCACCCGACCAGCCTGGGGAAGGAGTACTGCTGCACTACTCCTATGATAATGGCATCACCTGGAAACTACTGGAACACTACTCTTATCTCAACTACCATGAGCCAAGGTATATGTATAAATATTATGAAGAGGATTATCTACGTGCAGTTAAAACTGGTGGTGGTAGTCACTGGGTTGAGGGGAGAAACTATCTCGGCCACATGGTGTGGGAGTGAGTGAAGATCTTTTAAAGTCACCACTTTTCCTTAAATTTTGCAGCTGTTCTGGGCACTTTCCATTTTTGCCTGCTTCTATAAAAATGATCATGTGGATTTAACGGCATCTGAGTCTCAGGTGATGTGACAGAACAAGCCGAGGTAGTGTGGGATGAGCAGGAAGAAATGTACTTGTGGGAAATAAGGCCATGACTCTTCTCATGGAAGCAGAAACATGTAAAGATAAATTAACATAAATTATTTGTAGCTTTGAAGACATAGATACCTTCACTACACCATCCTCTGGGATAGGAGTTTACAGGCAGTGCAGGACAGCTGAGGCAAAATCTGACTATGAGAATGTCTCCAGGTCAGCAGGGAAATCGTGCCTGCACCAGTAACAAAGGGGATTACATGACTCCGTGCCTGTGGGCTGGAGTCGGTGCCCTGGGATGTCCTGCCAGTGACAGTGAACAAAGAGCTCATGTCATCTAGCAGAACCTGTGTTTGGTGTCCAACTGGAGGGCAATATATCTGATCTGTTTAGAAAAGAAGCTATTACTTACTGTTACATTTGTGAGACCATCCACAAATTTTAATAAAGCATATGCAAAATCATAAGTCTCTATGAGCACACCTGTCCTGCAAACCCAGAACAATCTGAGCTACCTCTGTGCAAACCTACTCAAATCTGGAAGCTTCCACCTTCATGGGGTGCTGCAGCAGAACCCATAAATCCCAACAAAAGAAGATGCTCTGCAAGGTGGGCACGTGGGAGGCAGAGCCAACGGTGGCATCATAGATCCCATCCCATCAAGCCTATTCCTGCCCAAGGGTGACTTTGTCCTGTGGCCTCTTCCCTTCCATCCAATTCCAGGATAACATTTGAGTCAATTTAGGGATGTGACTGTAGATACGTCTGCGAGATACTTCAGCTGCATTTAACTTTCATTATATATATTCAGTTCAGATCAGCTCATTTAAAAAAAAAAAAGTCTTCATCTTGTTAATAGCTGAATACACAATTACAATCTGCAAAAAGTGCTTAAGTATATCGTAATGGAAAAAATCTCAGAGGAATAGCTTTATTTAGTAGAAGTATACTGTATGTGGGCTCTAATTTCTGAAGTTTTAAATGGATAGATCCTATGACCTGGAATGCTCATGAGCCTTCTTCAAAATTTCCTTTTCCATCCTTTATTATAGTCACATATATATTTTATATGGGCCTGTTTCTAATTCTTATATTCAGGATTACAGCTGTAGGAATTATATTTCCCTAAAGGTTTTTAATATATAGCACTATGAAATTTTAACAACAAAAAGGAAAATGCACATTGCGGTGACTGTTCTTAATGAAGTTTAAGATATAAATGCAGTAAATTATATTGATGCCAGAGACAATTTTTGCTTTTTTGAGATTGAGTATGAAACATTTAATTACTGTTGTTCTGACAGGGCAGAGTTAAGCACAACATACACAAGTTAGAAAGGTTGTGCCATAGGATATGTATACTGCAGTCCAGGTGGATAGAAGAATGACAGACAGACCAACCTGAAGATAATGCTGGCAATAATTATGATGAAGAACATGATGAAAGCTTCACCTTTTCATATTATGTTGTCTGAAAATATCAGCTTTTTTGGTAACATAGATGGACTGCTGCAAAGTTTGGCAATCAATCTGTATCCAGAAATTTAATTAATCTTCAGTCATACAAAAAATAATTACACATTTAATGTTCTGCTGAAAAGGTGCATTTAATCTGCTAACATTTGACAGCTGCATTTTTCTTCTGAGCGGAACAGCGGTGGCTTTTCAATATTAGGTATGCGCATAGCTTGAAAGAATGAGATCAGAGCAAAGGTCTCCCAGCTGGTTTTTAAGAAATCTAATGGTAGCTGGTAATGTTAGTAGGAACACTTTTCTTTTCTGCAGCAGAAAAGTCATTAACAAGAATCTCCCTCCCTCTCCATCTATCTCCAGCAAATCAAAGCCAGACAGGAGAAGCTGTTATAACTGGAGATGTAGTCAGGTTCTGCATACTAACGTATGTGCCATACACGGTGGTTTACACCAACATTTTAATATTGTGCTTGCTTAATCCCCTGGGATGAGAAATTTATTTTAACATGCATTAAATATTTTAACATCTGATAGGTCTGTAAGTGGTATATGTCATGATTTAGGATTTTCTGTTAGTTACTGTCAGTGCGAATTAGTGTCCGTGTGGGCAAGCTTATGAGTTAAGAATAAAAAGGAAGATGGAGGAATCAGAGACAGCCACCAGCAAAGAAATATGCCCAGGATTATAACAGAGCATTAGGTCACATGAGCACCAAGTGCTTCACAGCGCATGCTGGATGCAGAGCTCCTCCTAGCCTGGGTACCGGCTTTCCACAGGTTCACCCTATGGAGCCATGGAAGACAAACCTATCGGCACCTTTTAGCATCAGTAGCGATTTAGTGTCATTTGTGCTTTTAAAAATTGACCCCACCAGTTGCAGAGTTGCTGCCCATTAGGGAACCCTTAGTAGAAAACAGACCTTGTAGTTTATTCACATGCCAGAGAGTAATGGGGCTTAGTCTGTCCCTTAGAAGGGTGTCAATTCATTCAAGCATGTGCATTTCTTGAGCAGCAAAACAAATGTATCCACTATAAAGAGTGTACACTGCTGGTCCCCTGCAACACGGACACAGCAGCCATCACCTCTGTCTGTCCCTTGATGCTGCTGTCTCCAGACTACGGGCAGCAGAAAGCAGCACTAAAAAACGCCAGCCAGGACTTTTTGAGTGCTCCCCACTTGTTTTGCCAATCCATTTGATTTTTCCTTCTCAATGCATTAATGTATTCTTCTTTAAAATCAATGTGACATTCAGCAGCAGTATTATAAATTTACTCTTTACAAGGGCAGTTTAGCAAGT
Source organism: Zapornia atra (assembly GCA_013400835.1). Lineage (NCBI taxonomy): Eukaryota > Metazoa > Chordata > Aves > Gruiformes > Rallidae > Zapornia > Zapornia atra. The sequence continues at coordinate 149,196 of VZTU01021943.1, read as the reverse complement.
CATTTTTAAGAGTGTCCTTTTACACTAAGAGCACTGCAGGCACAGGGCTGTTACATACACACCCAGCTCATTTCAACAGGCAGATTAGAAAGCCTTAAATCTGGAAAAAACTTAAGTACAAAATTCTATTTACACGTTACTTGATTTGTCATTTTATCCACATTTCCTCCAGGAGAGAAAGAAAAATGTCAGCTACATGTTGAGCTTGCTGAAAACACTTTTGCCAGCAAGCAATAGTGCACCAATAGAAACAAATGCCCCTGTTGACAGTCTGTGTTTCACAGTTCACGTACATTGCATGGGGCACCATGGTCCTGGTGATTTATGGACCTTTCAAGAAGGTGTCGTTGCTGTGGCAATTAATGCATGCTCCCTGCTGCTGCATATGATAATTGCTCCTGGAAATTAGATATTACTCTTAATTTTCTTTGCAGTTTGTCAATTATAGGTTTGTTGACATAGCTGCCATGACAAATCAGGTGACCTTGCGTACCAGAAGTGCCTGGGACTCACCTCCAGTTGCATCTCTATGCAACTACAGAAGTATGTGCTACAAGAGACTACATGTAATCACACTGTCTGACAAGAACCTTTTCCCCTTTGAACGTGGCAATTTAGAGGGATGGGTTCTACTAGGATGAGCAACGTAGGCATGACATCACTGCTGTGCAGAAACAAGCAGAAGTTAGGAAGATGCATCTCTTCATATCAGGATAAAATCCACTGAGTCTGAGAAGGGGGAGCTGGAAGTTAAAAATCTTTGTCTATTGATCATCCCCAGCCTACAGCTGGGTTTCAGCTGGGTGGGCAGTCAGGATTCTTTTGGCAAGAAGCAGTAAAGTTTACAGAGCTCCACAGTAGTAGCAAAATTTACAAAACTAGTGGCTTTTTCACATGGCTGTCTATCAAAAAATACACAGAATATCAAGATAACTAGCAATTCCTCTGTCCCTGTCACTGGTAGAAGCCATACCAGCAGATGCTAAGGTATTTGCTGGGTCAGGACAATCCCTGTTATCCCCATTATCCATACAGATTAGGAGAAGATGTGCTTGAAAGCAGCTATAAGGAAAAGGACTTGGGGGTACTCATGGATGAGAAGCTGGACATGAGCCACCAGTGTGCATCTGCAGCCCAGAAGGCCAATCTCGTCCTGGGCTGCATCAAAAGAAATGCGTCCAGCAGATTGACAGATGTGATTCTGACGCTCTGCTCTGCTCTGCTCTGCTCTGCTCTGCTCTGCTCTGCTCTGCTCTGGTGAGACCTCACCTGGAGTACTGTGTCCAGCTTTGGAGACCTCAACATAAGAGCATGGACCTGTTGGAGCATGTCCAGAGGAGGGCCACAAAAATGATCAAAGGCCTGGAGCACCTCTCCTATGAAGACAGGCTGAGAGTTTGGGTTGTTCAGCCTGGAGAAGAGAAGGCTCCAGAGGGACCTTATAGCGGCCTTCCAGTACCTGAAAACTGCCTGTAAGAAAGCTGGGAAGAAATTTTCACAAGGGCATGTAGCAGTAGGGAGAGGGGTAACGGTTTTAATCTAGAAAAGGGTAGATTTATGTTGGATATTAGGAAAAAATTCTTCAATATGGGGGTGGTAGAACACTGGAACAGCTTGGAGGCCCCATCCCTGGAGGTATTCAAGGCCAGGCTTGAAGCAGCTTTGAGCAACCTGATCTAGTGAAGATGTCCCTGCTTACTGCAGAGGGGTTGGACTAGATGGCCTCTAAAGGTCCCTTCCAACCTTACACATTCTGTGATTCTATGATTTGTGGATTTTTAGGATGAATAGAAAAAAATAAACATTAAATGCATCCCCATGGAATTATTATTTCAAATAACAAAACTTTCAATAATAATTTTGTTCTGTTTTCCAGAATAATTTCAGTGGAGCTGCCTGAAGATGCAAGACAGATTGGCATTCAGTTCAGATGGTGGCAACCATATCACTCTTCTCAAGGTGAAGATGTGTGGGCGATCGATGAAATCATCATGACCTCTGTGCTTTTCAATAGCATCAGTCTGGACTTCACCAACCTAGTTGAAGTCACACAGTCTCTGGGTTTCTACCTGGGAAATGTTCAGCCCTACTGTGGCCATGACTGGACTCTTTGGTGAGAAACACAAATTAATTTCTGTTCTACTTTTGTTTTCTTTGTCTATTAATCTTGCTAAGAACCAAGTGATTTCTACAAATGAGTCTTTCTGGCAGCTATTCAGAGTAATTGTGTCTCATCCTCCCATACTGGACAAAATACAGTTGCTAATGTAATTGCAATTAGCAGTAAGGTTTTACACCCCATTGCACTGAGATTTATTTTTATGTGAACCTTAAATGTAGCATTTTTCCCCACAAAACACTTAAAGAATATCCTATATAGAAAGAATTCATAACATTTTCATAATCCTTGCTTGTAATACAGTCAGGTCAACATGGGTACACGGGTTATGAAATAGCATGTGAACTACAGACTGCCTATTTTGTAAGTGGTGTTCAGATCTGTTTACATAGCCATCGGATTTCTACCCAGAAAGAAAAGGCAGGAGAATGTTGTTAGAATAACATCAGTCATTTGTAGTTATTTTGTCCTGTGCTATATCCATATAGTCATTTACACTGCCATCAGCATTATGGCCTATTGCAATTAAGCCTAAAATGTGCTGTGTGTTTAGAAAAAAAAAGCAAAAAACCATCACCTGCCCCAAAGAGGAAAAAAAAAGAAAAAGAGAAAATAAAAGGCAAGAAAAAGTGAAAATCAAAGAAAAAGAAAATTCTGTTAGGAAGGTGTAAAAATAAGCTTTTGTGATAAAATGTTAACCTGTTTCACCAAAATTAACTTCTGGAGTACATAAGACTAACATTTGGAGTTAATACTAGGGAAGTTCAATTTAATCTCCGTGTTTTGATTAAAACCAAATAACAGTTTTATTCTTCTCTGATCAACATACAAACCCAGTATGGCTTTAATTGGCATAGATATATTTATTTGGAGAAAGTACAACCACAGTAATTATAGAAAATCTCAAGAAAATATAAATAATTTTAGTGTCCCCATGGGCATTTAGAGAAACACTGCTGGAATTTTATTAACAAGTATCTCTGAGCAATCTGATTTGACTTTCTGATCATCTGTCAAGCTAAAAGGAGTTGGCTTAGCAGTAGGAACAACACCGAATGTGTTCTAGCGGTGATAATGAGGCAGTAGAAGCACCATTAACCACTTTAATAAGGACAAGGAAGGTACTTGCTGCTCATTAAAATGAAACAACATGTTAGAGCTCAAACTGTTTGCATCTTCTTCATCAAAGAGTTCGAATGAAAGCTCTCTAATGACATTGTTTTCCCTCTGTTCTTGTAAGACCAGTTTATCATGGGAAGGAGGGTAGGTTATTTAAGAGAGAAGAAGTTCCTCTGTTTTCCTCCTAAGAATAAATCAGGATCAAAATAAACACCAGGTTAAATCCTCCATCCCATGTATTGGCTAGGATTTGTAGTGCTTGGTCATAATGGAAGTGTTGAACTTTCCATGCATCAAATAAAGAATCGAAGCCTTTGAAAAAATCCTCACTATTTATGTGTAAGTATTTTTCATTATCACTGGAAAGCGTGAACTCTATCCTTCACTGACCTTGTTTCTCTCAAGGGAAATTTTTAAACTTACACGAAGTCTGTACAAATGGCTGCTAGTTAAATTAATTACTGTTGGCTTTTCCCAGCTGTGAGTCCATTTGGTTCTCATTTTCTAACTCATGGCTCTCTATGAGTGGAGTTTGCAGTAGCACTGACACCATCCTCTTGAAAAAAGTCTGACAGCTGAATGCTTTTTCATTAGTAGAACTACAGTAAATACACTATAAATCATTTCACAGGGTGTCATCCTGAGGCCCATTTTCACTGAATTGTCTTTAATTGTCTTTTAGGACTCTGCTTCTACCTCAGAATCTGAAATAATTATCCTTAAACTTAGGGAAAACTGACAAGGGGGATTTTTACTTTTGTTTAAGAGGGAGCTTGTTCTTTCCAATATCTGACTACATTTAGAAAAGACAGGCTTGTTGATATACATCTGTTTTGAGCACAGGTAATTTTTTTGAGTTGTTTTTAACCATCTATATCTGGAATAGTCACTTGATTTGATTGTAATCGTCGACATTTGGTTTCAGATTAGTCCTTAAATTTAACTGGAACACTTCTTAAATTAAGTGTTTGATGATGTAAGTTAATTCGTCACTTCTATAAAATGCTCAGACAGAGGCAAGATTTTGACCCAGATACATCTGGAGTGTTACAGAATATTTAGAGCCAATTGCTGAAATCCATTTAATCCATTAAAAACTAATATTTTTTTTTTAATACTCATCTGGACACAACTATAATAGCATTATATAAATAAACTCTCTTCAGTCAGATTATGACATTAAGATTTAACACAATGTAATGGACAATAGTGTCCCGTTGTTCCTGGAGTGGTCTGCGGGAAAACTGTAAAACTGGCTTATAATGAATTATCCATATGGAGCAATATAATACAGTTGCCCTCCATCAGCTACACAGTTTACCTCTGTTTAAAAAATATTTTGCCCTTTAGATTATCGCTCTGTAACATGCAGAAAGTTTCAGGTAATTAACTTAGTTAAAATAATAAATATATATAGGACTTATTTAATGAAGTAGGCATGATGTGATGTAAGAAGACATAAACATCTCCTGCCTTTGATGGAAGCAGAGCTGAGGCTAGCATGAGCATTTGGATATCATGTCAATATTCTCTGTCAATGCAGCTTTACAAAACGAGCTGCATCCTTGTGGCTTTTCAGTATTCCTGAAAGTACTGGCCTTGAAAACGTGGTAACTCTGGGGATCCCAGAGCAGTTTGGAGCAGCACAGATTGGCTGACATTGGCTGTGATATCATTCCCAGAAGTACCAATTAGTTGGCAGTGCTTAGAGGGAGAGGGATTGTTCTGAGGGCACCTATGGGTATTGTGTTCCTCTGCCTCTGCAGGTCTAATTATATACGCGCTGGAAACCAACTCACAGCTACATATTTATACAAAAACGTAGCCTTTGCATTCTCATTTCTGAAGATTTTTTAGTTAATTATTGTTATGCCAGAAACATTAGTCTGTCTTTTACAAAATCTGGAAATGCATTCCAGCTGCGTGACTCCCAGAACAAAGACAACATTTGGTATTCCAGCAGATGAGCCCTAATGATGAACATGGGAGAGCTATAAAGCCACAAAGTGGCAAGTAAGATGGAGCCCCCTTTAATGCTACCCTTGTTCAGCTGGAGGCAATTTGTGGATGATAAAGGACTTTGTGAACCCATAATGTGATTTCTTCCCTTTAAAAGAGCTCCTTATGGAGCATCACAGATTGTATTCACCTCCTCACTAACTTCCTTTTTCATATTTCGTTAATATCAATTTTAAAAAGCTGTTTTGACTTTAAAAGAATGGTTACTTAATATAGAATCATAGAATGTGTAGGGTCGGAATGGACCTTTAAAGGCCATCTAGTCCAACTCCCCTGCAGTAAGCAGGGACATCATCACTAGATCAGATTTCTCAGAGCCCCATCAAGCCTGGCCTTGAATATCTCCAGGGATGGGGCCTACACTACCTCTCTGGGCAACCTGTTCCAGTGATCTACCACCCTCAGAGTGAAGAATTTTTTCCCAATATCCAACCTAAATCCCCGCTTTTCAAATTTAAAACTGTTACCTCTTGTTCTGTTGCTACATGCCCTTATGAACAGTTCTACCCAGCTTTCTTACAGGCACCTTTCAAGCACTGTAAGGCTGCTGCCTTCTGTTCAACAACCCAAACTCTCTCAGCCTGTCTTCATAGGAGAGGTGCTCCAGGCTTTTGATCATTTTTGTGGCCCTCCTCTGGACATGCTCCAACAGGTCCATGTCCTTGTCCTTGTGTTGAGGGCTCCAAAGCTGGACACAGAACTCCAGGTGAGGTCTCACCAGAGCAGAGCAGAGGGTCAGAATCCCCTCTCTCGATCTGCTGGCCATGTTTTTTTGGATGCAGCCCAGGTTGTGGTTGGCCTTCTTGGTTGCAGATGCACATTGGTGGCTCGTGTCCAGCTTCTCATCCATGAGTACCCTCAAGTCTTTTTTCTCAGGGCTGCTTTCCAGCATATCATCTAACTTGTATGGGTAATGGGCATTGTCCCAACCCTGGTGCAGGAAGCTGCACTTGGCTTTTTTGAACCTCATGAGGTTCACCTGGGCCCACTTCTCCAGCCTGTCTAGGTAATATACTGTGTAAAATATCCAATGGCTAAGTTATTACATGAAAATCAATGCTCAACTAAATTTTTAATCATGACCTGAATGCCACCAGTAATTTTCCACCAGTAATATTGAAAAGAGGGAAATTTTTGTTGAGAAAAAGAGAAAGATAAACATTTAATTCTTTTCACCTGCACTGAGCATTAGTCCTTTGCTTTTCTCCCACCACTTTGGGAAAATAGCTTTTCGGCAGGTGCTTCATCAAACTATTTAGTTTCAACTCCTTTATTCTGTTCAAATAACTTTAGATAACTGTCATGTGTTGTGACCAGGTTTATGTGTGCAGTGCCAAATAATTTTCCAAATTATTGCTGCATATAACTTCTAGCTGATTACACTGCACATGACTGACTGATTCCTGAAGAGCATAGTTGTACTGGCACAGATTTCCCAAGAGGCCTCCAGTAAAACTCTAATTTCCCACATCAGCCATGAAATTTCAAGCCACATTGCAGAAATTAAAACTATGTCAGAACAAGTCAGCTTTAACTTTTAAATTTGCAGGGTTTTATCATTTTGAAAAGTGCAAGATAAAGTTTGTAAGAAAAATAAATTTGGGCATTATACAAACGAATTCTTCTGAAATGCATGCAGTTGTAATGATGAAGCCACAAACCATAGATTGCCAGCCAGACTGCTGATGATTGTACATTATACCCTCTGCTCAACTCAAAAATAGCCTCCTCATTGAGAAGAAAAACACTGACAACACTGACTGAAAGAGCGAACACTTGAGATAGAGTTTTACAAGGCAACTTACTGCCTTCTGGTCCAGTTGACCATGAGAATGCCCCGGCAGTGAAGGGAATGTCCATCCACAGTCAGTTCATGGTGCTGATTGATGTAGACTGAGTAATTTCATATGGTGTCATGAGTTCGATCATATTTAGGAAATGAAGTCACAGAGACTTAAAAGGAACCTAGATCTTAAATTGTGTCAAGTAACAGCAATTTTATAAAAGTCAACTTTCAGTAATTTCTTCTAAAGCTTTACGGAAGGATGCTGATGTTATGGCTTAACTGCTCTCTCTGAAAAGAACACTACAGAAAACAGTGAGGGTCAGTGAATTAATTTACAAGAGTGTTAAGCAATGCTGCCTTGTATTCTTAGTCCGCATGCTGACATCATTGTCACTTTGAATTTTACAGGGATATAAACTAGTATGGTTTATTGTGTGGTATTGAAAGATTAGGATTTCTTAGTTAAGGTGATAAACTGTAACTTGACTACAAGTGCAACCTTGAAGTGTTCACTTCATCACCACTGTATTGAATATAATTTTATTTTTATAATGATTTACAGTGATGTTATTTAAAAAGAGGCAATTTCTATCCTAAATTGTTCACATTTCATAATAGTCTTAGAAAATGTTGAAGTTGAAAGAACCACAGTATTTCTGAACACACTAACTAAACATCTCGAACTAAGGAGAGGGAGGTGATTTTCATTCTACATGAACTTTCTTTACAATATTCTGTTTTGAAGGTATTTTGGGTTTGTGTGGCAAGGTTTTGTTAGCAGGGGGGGCTACAGTGGTAGCTTCTGCTAGAAGCTTCTGTTAGGTCTGACAGCGCTAATACCAGCCCTCTCCAACATGGACCTGCTGCAGGCCAAGGTCAAGTCCATCAGTGAAAGTTGTCACGCCTCTGGGATAACAGGGTGAAGAAGGTGGGGGGAAAAGAGCAGCACCTTTGCAGCCAGAGAGAAGAGTGAGACTTTGTGAGAGGAACAACTCTGCAGACACTAAGGTCAGTGAAGAAGGTGGGGGAGGAGGTGCTTCAGGTGCCTGAGCAGATTCCCCTGTAGCCCATTGAGGACTCCACACTGGAGCAGGGTCCTGCACCCAAAGAAGGCTGTAGCCCCATGGGGGACCCATGCTGGAGCAGTCCTGAAGGTCTGCACACCATGGGAGGCACCCACACTAGACCAGTTGGTGAAGAGCTGCAGTCCATAGGAAGGATTCACATTGGAGAAGTTTGTAGAGGACTGTTTTCTGTGTGAGGGTCCCCACACTGGAGCAGGGGAAGAATGTGAGCAGTCCTCCCCCTGAGGAGGAAGGAGCGACAGAGACAATGTGTGATGATCCTCCATCCCTGTCCCCCTGTGCTGCTCCAGGGGGAGGAGAGAGAGGAATTGGGAGTGAAGTTGTGCCCAGGAAGAAGAGAAGGGTGGGCAGAGGTGTTTTAAGGTTTATCTCTTATTATCCTACTGTGTTTTGCTTGGTAATAAATTAGACTAGCTTATTTTCTAAGTTGAGTCTGTTCTTCCCATGACAGTAACTGGTGAGTGATCTCTCTCTTTCCTTATCTCAATACATGAACCTTTCATTGTATCTTCTTTTCCCTTCCCATCTGAGGAGCAGGAGTGACAGAGTAGCTTTGATGGGCACCTGGCCTCCAGGCAGGGTCAACCCACCACAGAAGCTCATGTGCAAGATTCAAAGTTTAAGTTGTTATTACTTCCTCCTTACAACTCTCTTGCATTTGACTTTTTCCTTCTACTTCCTTGAGTAGTTCATAGAAGAAAAACCTGCATTTAAATTGGAATAACCTTGTCATTTCAAACTACATATCGTGTTACCATGTATAACTGGGTGCCTTGAATCATATAATGCTTGGTGTGTTCCAAGCATTAATATTGACAAAAATTATCTTCTTCAATTCACCAGATAATATAATAATTTCATCAGTACATTCTGCAGAAAAGAAGACAAGGATAGGCAGTATTGATTCTTACACATAGTCAAAAGTCAGTGAATGCATTGCATATTGAATCACTTGAAAGATCAATGGAATGAGAAGTGTATGTAATAAGAATATTTTAAAGTAAATGCAGTGTATCTTTACTGGCCAGTGTTTGAATGAAATTACAGGTGTTACCACAGCATGACCTTAGGCAACAGACACTCCTGGGGAATTAATTTTTTTTTGTTTGTTTTTTCTGTGTGTTCTCCTTTGCTTGATCCTAACCTGGTCCTTAATATAGAGAGCATATAGTAAGAACTAACAGAATAATTCAGTGTTTCACATTCTGGAATACTTCAAGGCCTTCCTGGTAATTTGCAGAAGCACCACGCAAAGATGCTTCCATGAGTGGTCGCATCCCATGTGCCAACCTGCAGCACAAAAAAGAAGTATCTCTGTATTTAACCCAGCACTATTCATAATGTTCCCTTCTGAATTATTTTGGGAATGGATCCTGATTCTTTCCTTACATTTCTCAGTTTCACAGGAGATTCAAAGTTAGCTTCTAGCATGCGCTATGTGGAGACGCAGTCTATGCAGATCGGAGCTTCGTATATGATACAGTTCAATCTGGTGATGGGCTGCGGTCAAGCATTTACTCCTCATATGGACAACCAGGTGAAACTGGACTACTCCACCAACCATGGTCTCACGTGGCATCTTGTTCAGGAGGTGAGGCTGGCAAAAAGGACATTTGTCTTCTATAAACTCTGTTTATATAAAGACCATACAAAATATGCTCATGGCATTGAACAGAGGATGTTTTCCTCATTCCCCTTTCTATAAAGAAATTCTCAGTTGGAATTAATCAAAATGTCTAATAGTATTTAAACCATTTGTTGTGATATTCGGAGGAAAGGTATCTAAGACCCTGAAACACACAATTGTGACAGGAATGGATCAAGTCTGAGAAAAGAACTGGGGCAGAGTTAGAGTTACAGAGTAATGGCCAAGATCTTTCCTGTGCTATGGCTTTGTTTTTCAAAGCAAAATGCATCTACTGTTTCCTGGCATTTAAATGGATAGAAATTCTTTCTGCCCTCATGCGCAGCCATTTCGTAAATGGAAAGCACATTCCTTTGGGGGATTGTAATGGAGAGCCTTTCATCTTCTATCCCTGGTTCAAACACAGTCCAGGGCTGTAATGACCGGCTGTTTCCCCATCTCTGCTAGAAGTGCAAATAGCAGTGCTGGCTGATATTTCCCCGTGTGGCTTAGCCCTGTCTCAGCACAAATGTGAATAGCGCATTTGGACATAATTTTTGCTTTTGTTTTCCCTCTTAGATGGCAAGCTGGACTTTCCGTGGCCTCGGGGTAAACTAAGCAAGGTCCTTCAGCTGCCTCCGAGCAGGTTCAGACTGTGTCAGGGAACTTGTCCTGGTGCCTTTTCACTACCTGCTCTGTAGGTTCACAGAGTCATTTGAATGTCCACTCCTGCATCTTCTATGAGCTTTGAAAGCATTATCCTCTTACCTTTTGCCATGTTCTGTTTCTGAATTTTTAAACTTTTCTAATCCAAGAAATGTTTTCTTACTTTAAACAGAATTTAGATGAAAGCTATAAATACTGTATTTCAAATGATGTTCATGTCTTTTATACCTGGACATCATCATCGTGTCCAAGAATAGTTCCTAGCAGTGAATGTTTGGGGTTTGTCCTTTCCACCAATGGAAGATCAGTTGCCTTCAGATTTTAGGGCTCCTTTCCTCTCTCAGTGGAGCTGAGTTCAGAGAGAAGAACTTGCAGCCAAATCATTTTTCTCACACCACCCAAGCAGCTGTGATAAAAGAGTAACAGAGAAGGCTATTTGTAGTATATTTCAAGGATGTAATCTGGCAAATACACAAAACACTAATTAATTAAAATTTTTGAAAGTTTTGTTTGCTCCGCACACACAGATCAGATCCTGTTTCATAAGATCTTTTAGAGGAGATGAATCAATGAGAAATGTTTGAAAACTGCTGAAAAGGAAATTAAGCCCTTAGAAAATCTACTGACAACCCCCCCCCCACCGAATAAGCCATCAGATTTTCATTTAATACTTTAAGATACTTAGGCAATAAATTTATCTGTAACATAATATATAACTATTACTATATAATTTAACTATATCAATATTCCTTTTTTTAAAAAAAAAAAACCTACTATAGAGCATCAGTGCTTTATCATTAGTTCCATAATAGTCAAAGTATACTACCTGGATAGTTAAGAGTCTGTCCCAAAGGTCGCCCTTGCGCCTGATGCTTCACATGGTGATGAGCACATAGTAACGAGGATAGAAAGACTTGAAGATACGGGGACAGACAGGAGGAGTTGTGCTGGGCAGTAGTCGCAGAAGGGTCTCTCTGAATGGGTAGCTAGAAAAGAAATGCACAGGTTGCTAATAACATTCAAGTGCTTTAATAATGAGTGGAATAGTGTAGAAAAATGGAGTAACATGGGAAGGGCAGGTCTAGAAGACTGTAAGAGGCTAGGGAAATAGACTGTGTTTATATTTAATATAAAATTGTGATAATGATCAGATTTTCTGAAAAGAAAAAATAAGATTTTGGGAATAGACCTCATTAGGAATTTCAGTTAAATACTGGAAGAATCATAAAAGCAGGAGGAAAGAGGAATTTACACCACTTGCTATACGTGCCAAATTGAATACAGCTGCAGAGCATGGTGAGGGCTTCTGGACTCAACTGCAGTAGGCCATGTTTGGGTGCTCCTGCATGGCTCCAGCCATTCCCACCACTGCTCCCCTCCGCAGATGGAGGGTGTGAAGGACCCAGCATCCCCAGGCCTCACAAGTAGTTCTCTAAAATGACTGGTGTCACGGTCTGGAGGTCACATTCATAGACTTAAGTGGCCTTGTAAATTTAGTGCTAGATGAGAACAGTAAGAAAATGAGCTAGATATCCTCATGGAGGGAAACAAAAGATTACTAGTCACTTAATAGTAAATATAACTCTTTAAATGAGTTGGGTGGTTTTCTCATATCATGAATTATAGTAGTGTTAGTTTTCTGAGACATTTCTTGGATCATGCCAGGTTTTTTTTTCCCTTCTGGGTCTTCTGCTGCAACATCTAGACCCAGGCAAGATCCTGGTTCTTTGAATGTTTAACTGGCATTTCTATTCCAAATTCTGCCTCAACATTGAATTTGGTTTTTACTTCAAGGAATGTCTTCCCAGTATGCCAAGCTGTCAGGAGTTTACATCAGCAAGTATTTACCACTCCAGTGAATTTATGCAGTGGAGGAGAATCACAGTCCTTTTACCACAGAAGACATGGTGAGCATTTCTTTCTCCCTTTTTCGGGGGGCTTGTTGGCTTATTTATTTCATTTTGTTTGTCTAGTTTTTGGGTGAAGATAGTTGATATGCTATGACAAAGATCAAGTCTTCTGTAGATCATACCCAAGCTGGTGGGTGGGAGGTGCCAGAGTCTGACCCAGTTGCAGATATTTAACATAAAATGCCTTTCTTTTGTAATTAGAGAGTGAAATGTTGATGAAGTCACCAGAAACTATTGTTTAGGATTGTTTTTAATACATACTGCAACTTTTCTAATAAAGTTCAACCTTTTCAAAAATAGTGCTGCTTGTCTGTAAATGCCCCACTGGAGGAAGGCTTTATTTGGATTGGTAATTTTTATATTGCACATTCCTCATTGTTTACATCTTCAGACCAAAGCCTTGTATAAACAATAACCAATGATTCATTTCTGGGAATTTTTTACCTCTTGCTTCTTTTTATAGCATGTCTTCAAAAATAAAATTCTCTTCTGCAAAAAACAGCTACAAAAATTATCAGGAAGCCTTACCCTATTCATCTTATTGTAACCAAACTTGGTTTGCCTGCCCTAATATATTTTTATTTAACTAGATCATTTCTTCCATTATTTATTTCAAAAACTTTATTAAAACCTACAAATAAAAAGGTGTCCTAAATCTCAATAATCTTAAGAGCTTCCTTCATTTGAGAATTAAATGATTTCAATTAGAATTACGCCTTGCTTATGTTTGACCTGAATCCATCATAGCAATTGCAATGAGAGCTTGCTCAGATTAAGTTACTATTTTCCCTGTCCATCATATTTCTGCACTCTCTACAGTCTCAAAAAAGTTTATTTCTATCAACTCCCTCCTGTCTTCCCCTCTCAATCATGATACCTTCTTTCAGTATATCGGCAATTTTTACTGTACAGAAAACATTCAGATTTTCATATTTCCAGGCAAAACAGAAGGGACAAATATTGAATATCAAAGTGTATCAAGTCAGATAATAACAAATGGCACAAGTAAGTCTATGAATAGCTGCTTTGTAGTTATATTATAATGTACTAAATCTTGCATGCCATTATGTGCCACCAGCTGTAAAACCTGTAGCTCACAGGCACTTAGGAGTCTAAAAAGTGTCTACAATTTTGCAGGATATACTCCAAAGTAGGTTGTTATTTTTAGATTTTTTTATAAGATATATGCTGTACTCAACATTGTTATTATTAGACACTGTATAGTTGGTGTTAATACCAATGTTACAGGCTTTTTTTTTCTTTAGGATCTAATAATATTCTTCAGCATATGAGGCGACAGAAGCAAATAATTCCATTTTAATTTAGGAGACCATGGGGAGAAATTATGATGAAATAATAGCCGGGTTCCTATTTTATGCTGTGCACAAATCATAAATATTTCACACTCTTTCTTGTATCTGAAGGGATTCCTGTCTGTTAGCAGAGTTTTGTTTGTAATTAAGGTACAAATTACCACTGAACATTGCTTGCTTTTCATCATTTTTCAGTATGACTATGTTGTGCTGCTGAGTAACCAGGGTGAAGAGGAATGATGGCTGCATGTTCCCCACCACAACTACCCAACACACCAGACAGATTTCGGCCTTGCTCTGGCCCTCAGTAGCTCTCAACATGCCCCCCACCCTCACACAGCCTCTCTAAGATCACCAGAGCTTTTATCCCTGCTTGCACATCTCTTTGCTGAGGGTTTGCACTTTGGGTGCCTAGGTAGCGTCAGCCTGTGGTGCTGTGCTCATGCAGCCAGGAAATTGTTCAAAACAGCACCTATTTCTCTTGTAAAATTTTCTGTAAGTGCTGGTATTTCTGCACATCTGTAGACATTCTGCATCTGGCAAGCATGAGTATACAAGGTCCCTGTGTTTTCCATGATATGGAGTGTTAGGAAACTTGCTGCAACAGTGAGACTTGCACTGGAGAAATGAAATGTAAGCACCTGCTTGCTGAAAGTGTATTGTACTTGAACTGAACATTTCTAACACTGACGAAAATTAATTTCAGTTTTATGGGAGGCATTTACATATGAACAGGCCTTAATGAGATACAAGCAGCTGTCAGTTGCTGACTTCATAAACAAATCAACACCTAATGACTGAATGAGAGTTTCAGGATAATTGGGTAAATGTAATTATGGTAACTCAGAAGGTAGCAAATATAATTTTATCAGCTACAAATTTGCATTAGATCGTTAGGTTTTTTAATATCAGGAGAGAAGACAATAATTTTATTTTAAATCACATATCTGAAAAATCTTTATAACAGAAAGAACATTATTTCACTTGCATTGCATCTGGGACTCACCATGATTTCCTTGTGCTTATGTAAAATGTCACACAACAACGGTGACTTTTATTTGACATCAACCTGTCTTAGATACAATGTCATCAGAAAGCCAGATTGCCTTCCAGTAGCATCAAAAAAACTGGGAAGAAATACGAGGAGCTAGGGAGGTTTATTTTGCTTGTAGTAAAACGCTATCATAACCCCTCGATGCTGCGCTTCCCATTTGAATAGGTGTCCAAACAGCAACTGTCCAGAAAGCCAGTGTTTTATCACTGAGAATGCAGCTGACACTCAGCTGCTTATTCTCTTTTTTTAATTAACATGGCTTTTTAAAATTGTTGATTACCATTTTTAACAGCATAATCCTCTTAAGCTGTTGTTACCTTGAGGTGCAGAGCAGCCTTGGAAAGCTTTCAAAAACAGCGAGCAGGACTGGCTTTTCAGAGGCATTGCTTTTGTAATTGCAAATTCAGTGTAACACTGATCTTCTCCCTCACCCAGGGAGGAATCTGAACCCATGAAAGCTTTTGCTGCCTGCAGCCATGTGACAGTGACCCTGCAGCCCCCTGTGACCTCCCCTTTGGGTGGGAAGGCGAGGGCAGCCCCTCACCCTGCTGCAGCTCCGGGGCTGCGGGATTCCCACAGCAGTGAGGCTGTCCCCAGGAGAGAGCTCTTTGTCTACAGCTAAAAATAACCTTTCCTGCTAGGATGTGGCTCCCTAGGGACTGTCCCCAGCTGTCTGGCTGATGCACACACCCCATTTCAGCTGCATGTTCATCTCCAGGTGCAAAGCGACTCCTCCTGTCCTCCCCTCCCCTTCAATGAGAGAA
>VZTU01021943.1:47199-133710 GCA_013400835.1 Zapornia atra | reverse complement strand
CTGCTCGACCCCCCGGGGGGGGGGGGGGGGCTTTAAGTGACAAGCAGAGCTGAGCTCTCACTTAATGTGACATGCAGCCGACATCTGAGGCCCACAGAGAAAGATGGAGCCACCCCAGCAGCATGGGGCTCTGTGGCTTGCAGGGTGGCAGTAAACGTGTTCAGGGAAACGTTTTGCTCAGGTAAAATACACACGAGTCCCAGCACAGGTTGTCGGCCCCAATGTCAGCTCTGCATCTTGTGGTGCGGGCCCAGCCCTTGGAAGAGCCCCCCAGCGGTGCTGCACAGGGCCTTCTCAGCCGTTCTCCCCTGGACACAGAGGTCTACCTTGTTATTACCACAGGTTGGCTCTCCCCACTTTGTCTGTAGGATGGGTGTGTGCCTGGTGCCCCAATTCCAGCTGTGCTGCAGCTGTCCTGAAGGGATATCTTGACCCAGCTGCGGCCAGTGAGCAGCTGGGGAAATGCCATGGATTGCACCACCGAGCACCACCAGGAACTGTGCTCAGGGGGCACCACCACTTCTTGGGCACCAAGAGACTTCACGGGATGTCCAAATTGCCTTTATATCACTGTTAATGCCCCCCAGTTTGTTGTAAATACCCCTGGGGCTGCAACCACACTCCCCATCCCTACCCACATGCCTTCACTAACAAAAAGCAGAGGAGTCCAGCCACAATGTTCTCCTTCCAGTCACCCAGGCAAACAGCATAACACAATTTTATTGTGCTGGGAGTTCATGGGATTTTTTTCTCACTGCTATAAAACCTTTCTTTGGTTTCACTATTGTTATTTTCCTCAGTGCACATGAGAGTTGACGCCAGTCGTTACTATTTTTGTGAAGCACGTGGTCTCTGTCAGGGCTCTCTGCAGTGCCATCCATGCTCTGAAGCAAACGCGATGTGCTGACTTCAGAGCACTCAGAAAATCAACAGTAAATAATTGTGGTGAATATTGACTGTCCATTGTGCCTGTGCAAGCTTAGGAAGTCCTTTGTGTGCAGATTACTGGCATTGTGCACTTTTAATGGATAATTCATAGCTCTTGTAATGTAACCCATCAATACATTATATCCTGAGGGAGTATTTAATCGGCAGATCTGCCCCCACAGATTAGCTCTGCATGCTGTAAAAATGCTTACAGTATTTTCAACATCAAGCAGGTACCTAAAACAGACATGGGTAATTTCAATTAAAATTCAAGCCCTTAGGCAGCTTTACTTGTTTTTTAAAGAAATCAAAAATTGCTATTCTAAAAATTTTCCAAGCATGTACTAAAATAGTCTTTGCTTACAGTGTGTGACTGGGTAGTTAACTGCTCTGCTGTACTGTCCATTTGAGCTGCACAGGCCACCTCTATACATGTTTTCCACTTCCATTCACACAAAGCAGGTGGCTCAGACACCTTTACAATATTCATTTTAACAGCTCATTCTACACCTTTTTTGGGGGTTGAGAGGGGAGTCCTTAAATTAAAGAAACAGCGTCATATCCCGTGCCATCATACCATATCCATATAGCTGAGAAGCAAGCTAGGAAAGGAGTTTCTACTTCTTGTAGCAACCTCCTGCTTTTCATCTTCACGCCACCCACTTGGCCCTTGGCCAGGCACAGGTCTGTCCCAGTTTGATGTCTGATTTTAAATTATCTGAGGTCAGCCTTGCTTTACTTGTCAATACCCCCCACAGCTCTGCAATCCAGCCTTAGAGCTCATCCTGCCTCCACTACCCCTTTATTCCCAAACCTATCAGGCAGCTCTCACAGACCCCTTAGCTCCAGCACGACGAATGGTTTCCCATCTTTGTTTCACTTCACATGAACTATTTTTTTCTTAATTTCATTCTGGCATGAGCATGGAGTGGAGGGTCCCAGTGCTCACCAGCTCGGAGCTGCTGCTAGTCAATACCTTTAAGCTGTTGGATGTGCACAGGTCGGCAGGGCAACTTGGAGAGACTCAGCAGTGACAAAATTACTCTTGTCATGATTCATGTCTCTGCTCCAGCCTTGGTTTTTTTGAGAGTTAAGGATATCAGGCTGGGATTGGCTAGCAGAAGTCTCTCAGCATGGAAAATGTCGATATCATATTGGACAATCTCCTAGAGGGCCAGCATCAAGCATTGTTTTGAAAGGTAATGTTACCTGACTCTGCTATAATAAAAAAAACTAAAGTTATTGAAAAGAAACTACTTAACTAGAAAGGAGAAACTACAGCAACATTTTCTGCTTGAAGAATGTTACAAATATCCAGAGCTTAGTTATATATAGGCAAGTAAGACAACCCCTGGGTGTTACGAATTTTGTCTGAGTAGTTGGCCAAGAGCAAGCTATTTGCAATGTGGAAAAAAATAGGTGCTGTGAAAAAGGATTTTTGACAGAAAGTGGCGATCATAATGTCACCAGCCATATGTAAGGAAAAGCTAGTTTAGAATCATCCTGACAAAGAAGAAATTTCTGTATCGAATAAAAATCTGTCTATTGCTAAATGGAAATAGCCAGTAATCAAAGCGGAGAAATGCTTACACTCAACTTTAATTTCACATTTTTAAAAAAATATTAAATAATAAATATCAGAATAAAGCTTGTTACACAACTTATAGCCTGTTAACTGTGACCAAAAATTTAAAAATCAAAATCACACCCTATATCCATCTTTCTAGTTTTGCATCCTGCCACCCTCACAGAATGGCACGCAATAAAAACCTGTTAATACGCATTAATAGGTTTATCTGAAAATAATGTACAAACTTCCTGTAACACATCTTCAGCCTTCCTCAGAAATGTCATTAACGACTGGGAAGTCCATCATGCAGCCCTGTACAGTAAGTGGTATCATCTAGAAAGTTCATTTACAAAAATCTGTCTTGGATTCTGTCAGACTTTGCAGTCTGGACTGTGGCTGTAGGATCAAAGTACTTTAATAGTTGAACTTTACCTTTTTTTCCCTATAGTTCCATAAAGAATTGCAACTTAAAGTACTGTTATTGGTTTTAAGGTCCAGCGCCACACGTTTCCGCTGGAGTCAGTGCTACTACACAACCCAAGACGAATGGGCCCTGGACAACATCTACATTGGACAGCAGTGTCCCAACATGTGCAGCGGACACGGCTGGTGCGACCATGGCATCTGCAGGTATAAAGTATTTGCCAGTTATTCTTGCAAATGGTCTCCTGATACCTCAGGAATCCTACTGTTTTGCATGCTTGTTTTCAGGGGTTTTTTTGGCTGTTGTTCTTATTTTTAGATTAAATTTTAAAAATAAAAGAACTCTGGGGAGGTTAGACCATTCAAGAAATATTAACAGCCAGTTGGCAGGTCCGGGCATTGGAATATCTTACAGTGGCACCGGGCTGCCCTGCTGCAGGTGTCCTGATGGCCCCTCGAGGCCTTTGCAGAAGGGACCAGCTCAGTGCCAGAGCTGTTTCTCTGGGTCTGAAGGACTCCAAGGACCAGCTCAGCACTGCTTGGCAGCCACTGCCAGATCAGGTGCAATACCAAGGTCGCAGACTGCTGCCTGCCAGCTTCAAACTTACTTGTCACCATAGGGGTTTTTTTTATAAACAAGCTTTTTTCCATTATCCAGTTATTCTAGTTGGCTTCCAAAAATCCAATCCCAGAATGATTTGTTGTTTCATATGTAATTTTAAAAGGTCAATGTGCTGCCTTAAGTAATTGTGGGCACAGAAGTATTTAAAAGCTTGTTAACATTTATGCTTCCTTCTAGGTGTGACTCAGGGTTTCGGGGAACAGAATGTCAGCCTGAAAATCCCCTTCCTTCAACCATCATGTCTGATTTTGAGAACCCGGACAGCCTGAAGACAGAGTGGCAGGAAATTATTGGGGGAGAAATCGTCAAGCCTGAAGAAGGCTGCGGGGTCATCTCATCTGGCTCCTCACTCTACTTCAACAAGGTAGTAGCGAGGGATGGGAGACTGAGAAAGGCGTGTATTGTGGGTTCGAATGGAGCGTGATGTGGCTATATGGCAAAGAAAAGGAAGGTGGCAGAAAGCAGCACGCAGTATGAACAGAGCATTAAACAGCGCAGCTGTGCTCCACAGGTAAAGAACAAAGCAATGGAAAGAGATAGGGAGGGACATGTGCATTGTGTATCCAAGAAATACCAGCTGTAATGGAAGGAAGTAAACCGCCGCTGTGCTGGGAAGCGTGTACATTCATACTGTCTTAATTGTGCTCTTTCTGTTTTAAGACTCGGTTCTTTCTCAGCATCCAGCAGCTCTGGTTGGTTTGTTCTGTACTGTTCTGTGCAAAGGATGGAGAAAGGTCTTTCCAGGGACAAGCAGCTTAATTTGAGGTCAAGGCCCACAGCTAGTGAAAAATAAACCTCTCCAGACTTTTAGGAAGTGGTTAGCCTGTAGGAAGATACTCTTTTATATAAGCTGGATGCTTTGCAGACAAACATAGTAGAGCAGGAAAGAGATATAGGGAATTCTGCTAATTAATAGCAATTATAACTATAATAAAAAGAGATCTTTATGACCAGATGTAAGACTATGGGTTGTAATCACAGATATATTTTTATTGTTGCTCCTCGGGTCTAGTACTTGGTTTTGTTTTGTTCTTAATTGAAAGGAAGAGTATAAATGCAGCTATGTGCTTCCCTTTTAAAGCTTTGATCAAACTGCCACCACTGTCATGAGAGCCAGATTAGTCCCAGAAGAATAACCCAATATACAACGCTGTGTAATTGTGTGGTGTTTACCTCATTACAAAAAGTCTAACCCATCAAATAATTTTCAGCACTCCTACATAGTCTCACATCCAGCTCCCCTGGAAGTGCAGCTCTGTGCTGAAAATTTAATAATAGACCAATCAGTATAACTAGCTAATTGTGATAATTGGATTTTTTAATATAATTGTCTTCTCTGTTAGATGTTTTTCCTTCTGGCTCAATTCCTTATGCCAAGTTTCTCAAAGTAGTTTGCTAAATTAGAATTAACCTGCTATGATCTTTCTTCTGATTTCTGCTAAGGAAAAGTGAAAAACTCATTTAGAAATTCTTGGCTTCTTTCTATTGATCTCTAAGGGTTAGGTTATCATTCATTTCTTGAGTAGTAGCAGTCTGCATGCCATCAACAGAAGGAGGTGTATTTAATTTCTGTTTAGATCTTTTTCAAGGCTTCTAGTGGCCATGCTGGTAGATAATAAACATTATTTTCATAGTTGCCCAACATTTTCTGAATGGTTTTGGGAGCTCACACTCACAGGCTCGATTCATTTGCATTTGCTCAAATAGCCACTTTTTATTTGAATGTCTAATGTTTACTGCCATAATCAATTACTGCTAGCAGAATTAATGTTGGCTTTGTTCTGCCGACCCTCTGTCTTTTGGTTTACAACTCATTTTAATCTATTGTAGGTGTGTTTGCAATACAGAGCTCTTTCAATTAGCCCCTGCAATTCCTCTGAGGTTTTATGTCACTCGTGCCATTTCTCAATTAACCTGCTTCTGTGGTTAACCCTTTGGCAGGCAGAGCTGCTGAAGGGGTTGTATCTAGGAAACCACCTCGGGATGGTTTTACAGCCAGACCTTGATCTGCTATGGGTCAGCCAGCTGGGACACACCCACCCATAGGACACCAATGGTGTTTGCCTCTTTATTATCCATTGCTAGGTTGATTTGATGATAATAACTTCAAATTCCCATGCGTCTCCAAAAGAAGCTGTGAAAACAAACTACCAAGATATTATCACTGCCACCTTGGCAAATCTTAGCCATGTGGGGCTGCATGGGGAAGCTCGGGGCTGCACCCAAGACTGAATCAGTCTCACTCGCCTGGCAGCACCCAGGAGGTCTTCACTCATCTGGGGATATACCAACAAATAAAACAAAATAGCAGGCATAATTCAGTACCCTAAGTGAGTTTTTTCAGGGTCAAAGGATTCTTCACTGGTTTTAGTTGTCATTGGTGGCCTAAGCTAAACAAGTTTCAAACCCACAAGCATTCAGCTTCCAGAAATTAGTCTAGCAATGTGATATGGCCTATTTGGTAGAGTCTAGGACTGAGCTACGAACCCAGACTGTAACACCAGCAAAGCAGAATGTTCTAAGAAGGAAAGCAATAGGCATTTATCTGTGCTGTGTTTACCCTGAACAGGATAGGAGGAGGAAAGATGTATGAGTGGAAGAGGAATAAAATTAATCTATCATCTTATTGAAAAATGTTAATAAATTTCAAATCTCAGCTCTTGTTATGTATGTCCAGCTATAACATGCTGCTTGCTTATCTCAGGTTTGTCCGGAAATTTGCCAGGAGGATCATGGATGTACAAGTGAGAGACAGAGGAAAACAAAAATAATACTTAAAACATAACCATGATAACTTAGCTCAGATTTTCCTTTTTAATGCTGTTTTGATGATGGACAGGAACCCATGAGATTTTACAGACAAAAACTATAGGCCTGTTGCCAATTCTCTTCCATTTTGGAGGGTGGTGCCAGGCTGCAGCTACTTTTAATGAATGCAGACATATGATCCCTGCATCCTCCTCCAGCTGCATGTATTTGGCTTTGCCCTGCCTATAACAGCTTGCAGCAGTGTGATGGGTCACCTCCACAGGGACACTGCTCTCACCTCATGTCCTGCCTCACCATGAACAGCTTCGTATCTCATATTAGCATCTTTAGGCTTGTTGATGCTCAAGCCAACAAGTTCAGACTGGAGCAGTAGGAGAGACAGGGAGGAGAGGAATGGGATAATTCCAGTTACAATAAAAGGCTCTTAAGCCTTAAAGTTTTTTTTAGCTGAAAATTCTGTTTTCTTTTGCTGACATACAGAGTGACCACGTTGAGCACTGTGTAGACATTCAAGAGCTGTTTCCCACTAGAACTCAAAAAACATCCTCAGAAAAGCTGTTAGCTAAATTTTTGGAGGCTATTTTTTTCTGTCAGCTATACTCAGGGAAACCTGAAACCAAACCCACAGGTTTTAGTTGAGAGACTGTTGATTTACAACACTTACTAGCAAAGGAGCAGAGTTTTGTGTAGGAATAAATCCTACTCAGGTGAGGCATGGAGAGAAAACGCCCCTCCCTTGTTCTTGTGTAGGAGATGGGCTTCAAGCAACAAGTATTATATGGACTATCATTTCAGATGATCAGGCAGCTGTACAAATTACAAATTTGACTGGGGAAATGAGACCAAAAATGTCCTTTTACTACTTTATGGTTTATTATTAAACAGCTGAGTACTTAAACACTTAGACCCAATTGGTTCAGGATACCCAGGGTCTACTTTCCTTCTTCCAAACATACCTGACACCTTGAGGGAATGAGACTAAATCGATGTGTTGGAATTTGAAATGTAATAATAAAAATACTTGCGAGATCACACCAAAGTGTGGCCAAGCACACTCATCAAAAGGAAAAGAATCGTCATGTTAACACAAAATTCAGTGTCCCCTGTGTTGTGCAATTTTCAGAGCAATCTTCATCTGTGTTGAACTTTAAATCTGTCTATTCATAGCGAACTTGTCATATTTAATACTGTGTTCCCCCACTCTGTGCTTTTTTTTCTAGGCTGGAAAAAGACAGTTAGTGAGCTGGGATTTGGACACAACCTGGGTGGATTTTGTCCAGTTTTACATCCAGATAGGAGGAGACAGTTCTTCATGCAATAAACCAGACAGCAGAGAAGAAGGTGTGCTGCTGCAGTACAGCAATAACGGCGGTATCAACTGGCAGTTACTAGCAGAAATGTATTTCTCTGACTTCAGCAAACCCAGGTAAAATATTGGTCTAAAATAAATCCCTACTGCGTTTGTTCTTTTTTCAAAAAAACCACCTATTTCTCAGTTTATGAAAACATGAATAATAATTTCAAGTTGTAATGCAGAAGTGCCATCATTATATGGAAAGTTTGCCAGACTGCCACAGTAAATTCTTGTCGCTAGGAAAGAAAAATGTACTGATAGTGCGCCTTAAAAACCCTGAAGTAAAACATAGTTTCCATATAGTTTAGCTCACTTCCTATGTGAAACATGAGTAAAATGCTAATATGTGCAAAACATTAGCAAACAAATACAGAACTTGCCCAAAAGAAGCGTAGAAATCTGTCATTTCCTCTGACTGATTTCAGAACAAACGAACATGTATTAAAGTCACATACAACAAAAACTCCTTTAAAGAGCTATTTAAGGAGGAGAAGAATTTATGTTCAGCATTTCAGATCTACTGTAAGATAGCTTGTAAGTAAAAATCTAAATTGCATTTTTCTGCATAGGTATTAACATGATTCTTATTACCTGTAATTCATGTCTTTCAATATATAAATAATCTTAATTTTCCCACTTTGTCATCTGCATTGAACATTTTTCAGAAGGACTTCTGTAACTCAGCAAATTGTCCTTTTATAAAGGTGATCTAGGCACTTGGAAGTATAAACCCATTAAACTTTGTTTAGCCTCTACTTCGTCAAAATTACAGAACACACACAAAAAAGTAGCTACATACTGAAACTTCACCGGACTCTCCAATACATTGGTTTTAGACAAAACATTTGCCCTTCTGAGAAATCAAGAATGATGGTCCTTACTGAATATGGCTATGCATACTTATTTTTTCTGCTGCTTCAAATGTGGTCCAGTTCTTATTTTTCAGTTCCTTATTTTCCAACACATACATCCTGGAACCCTCTGAAAACAAAGGGTTCCCTGTAGCCCTGAACAATTCCTTCAACTCTCTCTGCCCAAGCAGCAAGTGGTATAAAGCAAGAGTGCTGGATGCAATAAATACATATATGAGTGCATAGATGTCATTTGTCTGGAAGAGGACTGAACAAGTAACAAATTATTGTGGTTTTTAACATAAGTATGATTAGGTTTGAAACTTTAGCTTTTCTTGAACATAATTTTTGTAAGGTGTTTCCAAAGTTGAACATAAAGCAAACTATCTGAGAAGACCTCAGGTTCTTTTATGAAGACCCATATAGGAGGGTTGCAATATTCTTATCCAGAGCAGAAAACTGCTACATAATCTATTGCATTTTAATGTAAGGATGCTTTTGCCTACAAATAGGACCAACCAGCAGAAGAGAATGAGAAATTACTTTTGCCAGCATATTTCACTATTACTCGCTGGCACCAGAAGAACTTGCTGAACATAGATCAGCTGAACAGTTTAATTCAAAGCTGAAGAGTTCAAATCAGTACCTTATTGTGCTACGCACTACAGCAATAGAGAGTAAAAAATAGCCATAGTCTTAAAGAGTTTGCATTCTCCACAGACAAGAAGAACAAAGAACATTTATTGATATGCAGTGGATAAATAGGTATGCAGATCCGTAGAGGATTTCTGAGGACTTCTACGTGTAAGACAGATGCTGGCTTCCCCACATCTTTTCCCTGTTCAGTGGCATTTCTCCCATTTCTCTAGAAACTGTTCCCTAAGGTTCTTCTGAATTTCTGTTCTTCAGGTTTGTTTATCTGGAGCTGCCAGCTGCAGCTAAGACCCCTTGCACCCGGTTTCGCTGGTGGCAGCCTGTGTTTTCAGGCGAAGGGTATGATCAGTGGGCCATCGATGACATCATTATTTTGTCAGAGAAGCAGAAGCACATCATTCCTGTTGTTAATCCCACTTTACCACAGGTAAGAGCAGGCTATTCCCTATGAAACAGGAATCATCCTCTCTCTGTTAGTAGAATTTTTTTTTACTATAATTTTCTTTGAAAATATTGGGTGTATTTAAAGAGAGAGTTGTAGTGTTTCCAGCTGTGACTCCCTCTGTGTGGTTCTAACCTGGCTTTTATAAAGCCACCAGACTCTTTGGTGGTAATAGTACTTGTTGCTTTTCTTTTCATTCCTAACAGAACTTCTATGAAAAGCCAGCATTTGATTACCCTATGAACCAGCTGAGTGTATGGTTAATGTTGGCCAACGAAGGGATGACCAAAAATGAAAGTTTCTGCTCTGCTACTCCCTCTGCCATGCTCTTTGGTAAATCAGATGGAGATCGGTTTGCAGTGACTCGAGATTTAACTCTGAAGCCTGGATATGTCCTGCAGTTTAAGGTATTCCTTAAATACAAATCCCAGAAGAATGTCAGTAAAACTGCCTTTAGTCAATACTTGCAAGATGTCACTGGGGCCACAGTTCAAAACAAGGTGATAGATTATACCACTGTGTAAAAAAGATGTGAAGAGCACAAGTATGAATTCATACAGCATAAAATATCCTGCTGCTTTCTAAAAGCATAGCCAAAACCTTGATGCAGGAGAGCTTTTTTACCCCTCTGGAGAAGTTTCAAAGCTTGTTGTTCTTCAACACCTTTCAGAAGTGAGTTGAAGTGACTGTCATTACATTCGAGTCAGTACTAGGAAATGCTACTGCTCTGTCAAGGGAAAAAGGATTTATCCCATCTGGGGCTCAGTGACTACAAAAGCTCCAATGTGGTTTGTGTACATTTTTTGTATTTTAAACTATTTAAGGACTTACAAGCTGTTCTGTACTCCAGTGTGGGTTTTTCATATAATTTACTTTTATTGTGTCAATGAATGTAGGCTGCAATTAGCATTCTCTTCTTGAAAGTTCTTACTAAAATTTCAGTGCTCTGACAATACATCAGAATATGGGCTCCAAAGAAAGTGTATTTGCTTTGACAAGCTCTTGTTTCTGAACCCTAATCAAAATTTTATTGAGTTTATAATGAAATCCCATTGGTGAATTCTGGAGGTTGGTTGCAATGCAATTTTAATGAGCTCACCACAAATACATGGTCCTTACATAATTGGTGGATACAGACACTGAATAATTTACAAGTGGAATTATTAAAGAGATCAGATGTTTACAGGCAGCTTTTCAAATATGATTCCCACAGTTCTATAAATAAGAAAGTTAGTTAGAAATAATGGGATTTGTAAAATAATCTCATTTCATCTAAAAGTTATGTTAATGAAATGCTATACAAACTGAGGGGCAGCAGTACAATTTCTGAGTATTGCTGCTAGTTTTATACCTTAAACTGTCTAAAATCCCCAAATAATTCAGTATCTAAATACCACTTAGCCTGGAAAAGATGCTGTTCACCTCTTGGCCACTTTCCTCCACCTCAGTGATTAAGTCTCCTTTCTGTAGGTTTGATGAGCAGCAGCAGCTCAAAAATGCTTTAGTCTAAAAAACCAATACTTTTTTATTTCCTACACCTTCTAGCTCTGAAACCCTTGGCAATGTAGTGTAAATACAGAAAATTTAAACCACATGTATCAGACAACAGTTCTTCTTTATAAAGTCTATTATTTAAGACCTGAATTTATGCTCCTTTCTTTTTTGGAAAGCTTTTAAACTGGCCTGTACATAAATGTGTTAGGCTTATCTGCATGCTTTAATTTTAAACATATGGTTAAATGCTTTTCTGAGTTTGTGACATTTCCATTTTAAATATGTGCCTGGAATAAACTCAAAGACAGTAATTTGTCAAAATTATTTCTTTTTACATGAATGATTTTGTTTTACATTTTACATTCTACAGTTCACATAGAATTTCTGCAGAGAAATAATGAAAATTAATATTTCTCTGATAGCTTGAAAAATGAAGCTGAAAACTTCAAATCAGTAGCTGATTTTTCTCTTGGTTACATTCTTATTTCACAGTTTAATATATTTTTATATTTCATCCAATTTTGCTCTACTCTGGGGGCCCAAACTGCAACGTCAACTCCCAGACATCATTCCTGCAAGGACAATGACTAGGATGTGATCAGGGCTTGCAGCCCAGGGTAGGGGGAACCTGGGAGCCAGGATGATCCTCTAGTAACACTAGGTGGACTGCAGGTGGGATGCGCTTCAGCAGATACAGCTCTTCCCATTCCTTCCAGGCATGAAACTTTGTGCCTGGGCACAGTTTGCTCTTCTGACCTGCTGTGCACCAGGAACTCAGACATGTTCTTTGCACATTTTGGTGTGCTGAATCCAACAAACTTAATGAAGGAATAGTGGAATTTTTCCTGAGAATTGTCTTATACATGTAGGAAACAAACTCAAAACGTCAGTCACTGACTGCAGGCAGGGTTCAAAGCACGTGTTCAGAGCACTAAGCCTCCCAAACCAAAAAAGTCAAGGGTTGGTTTGTAACCAATAAATATCAGTAACAACACAGGTTTCTTCAGCTCATATCTGTTGCTCTGCTTTTTTGCAGCTGAACATTGGTTGCACTAACCAGTACAGCAGCTCAGCTCCTGTTCTGCTTCAATACTCGCATGACGCTGGACTCTTTTGGTCACTTGTGAAGGAGGGCTGCTACCCTGCATCTCCAGGCATGAAAGGATGTGAGGGAAGTTCCCGGGAGCTGAGCGAGCCAACCGTGTATCACACGGGAGACTTTGAGGACTGGACAAGAATTACTATTGTTATCCCCAGGTCCCTTGCAGCCAGGTACTGTCCAGTCAGTGATGCCTGTGGTACCTCTGAATTAGATGCCTCTTTTGATGTTACATCAGGGAAAAGCTGCATGCTGTGAATAAAAACAGTGTTAAATTTGGTAAATGTAGGAAAAACACTTTGCACTCTGCAAAACAGGGAGAAGTTTTCCATTTTAAAACTGTCAGAATAGTCTATCAAATTTAATTACAAACCAACAAAAAACCCAGAACATTTTAATTTGACACCAATCTCTTCCTCATGGTTCTGTCTGCCTTTATGCCTATCAGTCAGGTCAGAAGCACCAGCAAGGGAGCGATAAGTCACTTGAATCAAACGGGCCATTTCAATGGGATTAATTTTACAAACAGCTATCACTGGGCACATATACCCTAGAAGGGTATTTTTGCTGCTACATAATGTACCTTGTCATTGAAGGTAGGCAGGACAGCTGAAGCCAAAGGAGGGAGGAATGATAGATGTGCTTTTCTGAGAGCATGACCTCAGCATCAGGTTAATACAGATGAGAAAACATCAGACAGTGGGGGACGCAAATAAGCCTTGATATCAGGAGGTTTTTCTAAGTCCTACTTGGATTTGGCAGAAGTTTCCCACTCCTCCTGTTAGCTTTCTTACACCATCAGTAAACTGCCCTGGTCTGATGCGCTGCCTGCACAGCAGGCAGCTATCACCCCAAGATCCTGACCGACCCCTGGCTGCCTCCTGCTGCCTCTCTGCCCCCAGGCAGCCGCTCAAGTGCTGCCCTCCGAGTTGCAGCTCCATCTTCCTCTCACGGGTCCCTTGTCCTCCAGCCCCAGTGCAGACTTTGAGTATGTGGCATATTGTGTAGCAGGAGAGCTGGTGCCTTTGCTGCAAGGAGCTGAAATAGCAGCGTGTACCATAACAAGTTTGTCTTTTCTTCAGTAATTAGCCAATAAAAGCAGGTGCCAAATTGCACAGATCTGACACCAGCTGATTTGATTTACCCAAAACAAGCAGAGCAGAATCAATAGCAGCAATCTGTTCGGCATTATGTTCAGTAATGTGATCAGGAATAAGAAGCTCATGCTAATACATTAAAAATGTAAGTATTGTGAGTACAATGAGGGTCTCAGCATTGTGGGTCACTTTGGAAATCATGGTTCATGGGTTATTCAGAGAGCATCCCATTTCATTAGGTGGTACAAAGCACTAGCACCATGATCACCTACCTCCCTTACCATGTCCTACTGCATAGAAGAAAAAAAGCAATAGGTTTATTACGAGGAGGATCTTAGATAACCCATTGATGTGCAATGAGATTTTAAATTGGTTCTTCCCTCTGGAGGTCCTATAAAATGATTCAGCTAAAAATTAAGGACTCAAAGTTGAAAACCAAAATATTTTTTCTTGCAGAAATTTCCTATGCGCTGGGTCAGCTGGAGTAACTTAGTGTAGGCTCACTGAAGTCCCCAGAGCAGTTTCAATTACACACACTAAGGATTAGGTCACTCCTTTCCAGGAATTTCATATTGTCATTCAAGAATTAAATCTTTGTATTTCTCTCCACATATCCAGTAGGATGTGTTATTTGTCAATATTTTTATAAAGTGCATGATGTTTCTTGTATCCAAATAACTTGAATGTTTTTTACTCAAAATTACACAATCCTTTAAGAAACTCTGCATCACTGTCATTACTGAGTTCTTTTCATAAGTAACATAAAAAATGGAGTTCTGGGATTTTCAAAAGTAATTAGCAGTTCAAGTTGAACTGAATAGTGAAAGCATCTATAGAACCACACCTCACCACTCACCGTGTGTCTGTTCTTTGCATCACACTGTTGGATATGGGTCAGAAAAGTCAAAATACATTTTTTAAAAAAATCTGGAAAAAATCTGTAAATAAAGTTCACAAAATGTAGGATGTCAGAAATATTTCCTAGGCATCCACTTGTCTCTTATTTGCAAATGGCTAGTTTAAGAAAAGCTCCTTTTAACCTTAAACAAAGAGCACATAAAATATGTAGTGAATATTGAAGCTGGCAATAGTAATACTGTGCCTTTCGTCGTTTCTCTGCAGTAAGACTCGATTCCGCTGGATCCAGGAGAGCAGCTCCCACAAGAGCGTGCCTCCTTTCGGCTTGGACGGCGTTTACATTTCTGAGCCTTGCCCCAACTACTGCAGTGGTCATGGGGACTGCGTCTCGGGCGTCTGCTTCTGTGACCTGGGCTACACAGGTAAGACAACCAACCCCTTTTCAGGTGGGACTGCAGTAAGTACAGGATGAATTAAAGCTGTAAATCTAGCATCTTGGTTTTCCTCTCCAATATTCCAGAAAAATATATGATAAGGTAAATTTCAGAGGCTGCCAGGAAGAATCTTTTCATTTTGCTAAATAAAATTCAGCACAGGCAAAACAGAGCAGCTGAAGACAGCGGACACCGGTGATGTTTCTGGCAACCACAATCTTTGAACATCACCATCTGTACGAGTGGGAAGGGACTAGCAATAAAAGAGAAAACAAAATAAAATATTATAAACTAAAAAGTCTGTTTAAAGCATTTGGATCATCTTCAAAAGCATTGCTGCTGGTTTTGAGTCCCTTGGCCATCAGATGGCATAGGACCAGGAGGGAACATATGTTCTGATAGGCCCTTCTGTGGAAAATTCTGCTCACTTGTGGTTTCAGGGGCTTTTATGCTGAAACACACACCAAAAAAGTCCAAACCAAATGAAAGAAAACATGACTGACACAACCAGTTGCACATTGCACTCTTTCCAACCCTCTATACCAACAAAGCAATAAGCTAACATCTTTTGTTCAATTTTTTAAATAAAAGGATAATATAAGGATAATATTTTTCTGTTTACATAAAATGGCTTATCAACATAAAGCGTGGCTGTTTTTCACCTAGTGAAATAAGCCATCTTAGAGTTCA
Source organism: Zapornia atra (assembly GCA_013400835.1). NCBI lineage: Eukaryota > Metazoa > Chordata > Aves > Gruiformes > Rallidae > Zapornia > Zapornia atra. The sequence goes on along the minus strand of VZTU01021943.1, from coordinate 118,426 downwards.
GAGGAAAAAGGCTTATTCTGCCTACCAAAATTTATAAAGATGGTTTTAAAAGGTACAATCCTGTTGTCGAGGCACTTTCTTAGAAAAACCTGGTACTTTCTCATATGGGATGACACAGAACCATCTGCCAATGTACTGTATCTGACCTCTACCCTGTTCAGCAGTTTCATCAACATGTCTCCCTTTTTTATTTATTTTTATTTTTTTCTTGAAGCATCGCATGGAACCTGTGTGTCTAACGTGCCTAATCACAGTGAGATGTTCGACAGGTTTGAGAGGAAGCTAAGCCCTCTCTGGTATAAAATAACAGGAGGTCAGGTTGGGACAGGCTGTGGAGTGCTCAGTGATGGAAAATCTCTGTACTTCAATGGACCTGGCAAAAGAGAGGCAAGGACAGTTCCCCTGGACACCACAAATATCAGGTCAGTCATCAGCACTGCTTCTCACAACTGTCTGTGTATTCATGTTGTCTCCTCTTTGCTACTACAAGTGTAGATGAGGGAAGGTGTGAAATGTTTTTCTGGTAAACACAACTTGTATAAGAAGCCTTAAAGACAGAGAAATCACTTTTTTATTCATTCTGGTGTACTACTTTCTTTTCTGTAGAGGGAAAAATTGGGTTAGAAATGGAACAGAATAACAGCATAGAAAATGCAAACTGTTTATCCTTTTGAGAAGAAGGTTTGCATTATATTCTAGATGGACAGGCAGATGATGTGGTCTCGAGACTGCACAAAACCTAAGACTGCCCATAGCTGGACAGAAAATCTCCCTTTCTGCTGATTGCATTGAATTGCAGGAATGCCGATAGTGTAGAAATGAGCTGTTGTTTACTTGCCAGATGTGAATTAGTCCTCTTGTCATAAAGTCCATAAAAATGGAATGTGAATTGTTTTTGTGTAGTCAAGAGGCTAACAAGCCTTCACCTCCCTCCCTGTACCACTGAATCCTGCTCCACAGGTAGCAATTACCCCTTTTCTCTCAAATTCTCTAATTGATGAATGTAATTAGGATAAACAAAGGACTGCTAATTCTAACCACTATTTAGCTAGGAGTTTGCTACTGCTTTGTCCAGTCTCATGAGGGATCATGCACCTGAAACCTTGCCCACCCTATAATTATATCAGTTACCTTAAGAAAAGGTATTTCTTCTGACAAATACCGCTCCAGGCACAAGCAAGGCCATGATTTGCTGCATGATTTAATCTGTGGGATCATTCAAGATTGGCCACAAATTGCTGCTGCCACCTCCAGCTCAGACAAGCAGTGCTCCTTTGGGCAGTCTGGGTGCTGCAGGTTTGGGGAGGTCCTTAGCTGCTCCCCAGCACTAAACAGCACAGCACCACCTGCCTTTCCTTTGTCCCCTGAGAATCTGACAAATTCTCCTCTGACAAATATGTGAATTATTGATATCATTATGTAAATTACTTAATGATTAAATTAATTAGTTGTTTGACAAATACACTTTGGACAAGCAGATATTTGCACTGGAACTCTGGGAAGACCTGAGCAGTTCTGTTCTACCATCTTCTTAAATCTCATGTTATTAATCCTGTGAAGCATAATATTGCAAGTAACCACATCAGTGAGAAGTCCATGTTCAAATCTGGCTTTTTGAGTTATTCCTTCTTTCCTGTAGAAATCTTTTTTGTAAAAGAAAAGGATTTTCTTTAGCTCTAGGATTACTTTGAAACCACTTTTAATGTCAGATATTCATATTTATGGCTTTCCATTTTTATAGAGTTTGAACTATTTAAAAAGTGAAAAGAATTTTTAAAATACTGAGCAATGCTTTTTCTAGACTTTTTCATTCTATCCCTATTTCCGCTTTGCCTAAGAACATGGTCATCTGATGTCTCAAAACTGCACTGATAAATGGCATAAATAGCCAGAGGGACACCTGATAAGACCAACGAAAATATCTCTACTGAGCATGTGCTCACTATCTGAGTGGCTCTCCTGCTGTGACCAATCATTTTGTCAAAATAAACCATCATAGAATTTTTATAAGCATCACAGTGAGAAGCTTAACTTCTTTGAACAAGGCAAGTCTGACACCATATCCTTGGACTTTTTCTGTACAGAACAAAAGCACCAGTCATCTCAAACATGAATAGGAATAGTATGGATTTTGCAGGTTTTTTAGCATCACATGTGTAGGATCCATCTCATTCAGCTTGACCAGAACATGGTCAAGAACTTAAGACTACAGCAATTACTGCAGGCTGATTTTATGTTCAAGGGAGAGAAAAAAATACTTCAAGACAGTGGTGCAACTCATCCTAAACTAGGGTTAGCTAAGTCCAGTGCTTTGTCTTCGGGGAGCATAGATTTTTGTCATTAGTTATAAGGGAATCTGGGTTCATCGTGCAAGACTTGGACATCCAGCCTTGAGCCACTTTCCTTAGAACAGGTGCATCTCACTGTTTGAGACCATCTGTAACATTAACCAGGCCTTTTTCCCTAGAAGCAAAGGCAGACGAAGTTTGTGAGAGTGTGAAGGGTTAACTGAAAGACCCATAACCTAAAAAGAAAATAATTCCTTGGCCTATAAATTTCTTTCCATTATTGGAGCTAAAATTAATGTCACTTGAAAGAGGAGATTAGAGAGAAGCATTTTCTCCTGTTTTGGTATTACTTTTTGCATTCAGTAATGCTTTGCATAGAATTCAGTTATCTTATTAGGGGTCATCTTAGCCCTGCACAGTTATCTTCTATTCGTATGTGGGGTTTTTGGTTGGGGGTTTTGGTGACTGAGTAAACAGCAGGAAAATACGCCTTTCAACACATGCTGTTAGATATGTGGATTGAAGGTTGTGAATAGGAAGGCTGAAACTCCAGCAGTAGATTTTTAAGCTTCTTATTTTTCAGGTTAATAGTGTTTTCTCAGACCTTTTAAGATCTTGTTTCATTAAAACAGGCATGGAAGAGCAAAAAATTGAAAAATATTGCAAGCCATTAAAGTTTTATTTTCATTCTGAATTCCTGTAGATCTACCTTTGCATATTCCTTATCTTCTTGCTTCAGTCACAGTTTTTAATGTGTAAAGTGTAAATTTTATGTAAAAGAATTTAAGGAATTTTTTGAGTTTTCTGTAAGAAGTACAAAACCTGTTTTCCTTTTCACCCTTTTCTTCCCAGAAGAGCAGGCTCCCCTGAGGCTTGGTGCTCCTGGTTTGTTCTGCTCCAAAAGGGTTGAGATTTGCTGGCTGGAGTTGTGTGGTGCTGCTCAGGGAGAAGACCAACAGGACACAACCAAACTCAGGCTTCATAATAAAAGCATTTAAAACTAAAGCTTGCTCTCTGAAGCCAATGATCATAAAGAAGTGCTTGATGTTTATCATATACATTAAGTGCTATCATGTCATAATTTTAGCTTTATGTGCCCTATTGTATCCTTATCCCTTTATATGATTGACTAAACATTTTCAGAGATGTTAGGAGAATGACCCATAGCAAAAAATTGTCTGGTTGAAATGAAATTTTTGCCCTACACTTCAGAATCACAGAATGTTAGGGGTTGGCAGGGACCTCTGGGGATCATCTGGTCCAACCCCCCACTAAAAACAGGATCACCTAGAGCAGGTTGCACAGGATCACATCCAGGCGGGTTCTGAATCTCTCCAGAGAAGGAGACTCCACAGCCTATCTGTGCAGCCTGTCCCAGTGACCTGTTACCCTCACTGTAAAGTTTTTCCACATGTTGAGATGGAACTTCCTGTGCTTCAGTTTGTGCCCATTGCCCTTGTCCTGTTGCTGGTTACCACTGAGAAGTCTGTCCTCATCTTCTTGACCTCCACCCTTTAGATATGCATAAGCATTGATCAGATCCCACCTCAATCTTCTCTTCTCCAGCTTAAACAGACCCAGCTCTTTCAGCATTTCCTCTTATGAGAGATGCTTCAGTCCCCATATCATCTTTGTAACTCTCCGCTGGACTCTCTCAAGTAGTACCTTGCTTTTCTTGAACCAGGGAATCCAGAACCGAACACAAGAAAACCCTGGAGCCTCTCCATCCCTTCCCTTTTGCATGGCCCAATGCACCAAAAGCACAATTTTACCAGCATTATTTCCATCCTCCTGACTGACTACCTCCTACTACTACCTCCCATTTGGCTCACTTGTCCCTTATGACACTCTTCATTCTGCTCCATGGGCACATTTGCACACAGTCCTTACCTGCCAGCTAGATAAAAACCATGGAACATGATTTTTTTTTTTTCCAAGCAGTGACATCTGGCTTGCTAGCTGACTTGGCTCCTGTCTGCGTTCCAGACTCTGTTGCTAATAACTGTGCAACCATCCCAGAGAGCTGTTCTGGGTCAAACACTTACAGATCAGATGGGCTGATTCACCATTCTGCAGAAAGGTGTTGGGTTTTTTTTCCCCTTTTGTTTCTGCTTTTTACTGATCTTTACATTTGGCAAGCATAAAAGAGAATTTCATCATAGAACTGTGAATCTTTTCACCTCTGAGACCATTATCTGGTGTTTTATTGCCTGAATACTGTCTCAGACAACAGAGCTGCAGGAAACAATAGGACCTGCCTAGCTAAATAGTGTCATACTGTCATCCTGTCTGTTCTCAAGCTATCTATGAGGTTATACTATGAATGAGACCAATGAGTATATCCTGGCTTGTTATAGTTCCTATAGATATAAAAATGTCTCATATAGGAGATCCCAATTTTAATAACAGAACTGGAGTGTGGTTGGTTTTAGAGTCAGAAGAGGATCGTGACAACGTGTATGTGGCAGTGATGAGGGAAATTGGAGTTCTAGCCGTGATGTACTGTCTATGGCTGTAGTCCTGTGGCTTGTCTGTGATTTTACTGATGTCACCACAAATTTGGACCAAATCCCCTGAAGGAGAAAGAGTTTTCCTTGTGGGTAGTTATTTGAGTGACAAATCAAGCCTTTTTTCTTCTCACAGAGACACAAATTCATCTTGAAAATTAGCATTTAAGATAATTTATCTACAAGCAGTAGAAGCCTGGTTTCCCTTAAATTTATATTATTTTTCCTGCAAAACCTTTGCTTTCCAGCAAGTACTCCAATAGTCCAATGGCATCACCAACTTTTGGCATGCAAAAGCTCAGCATGGGGACAAGGCCAGGTTCCTTGCTCTGTTTAAGCACTGTTTCAGGTGTGCAATGCAGACAACCTGTGAGGAAGGCATAGATGAGATGGACTTCTGTCAGCTCAATGCTCTTTACATTAGTTATGACCCAGTAAAACCGAGACAAATGTCGGAGACATGCAATGAAATTTGGTGAGAAGCAGAACATTAATTAAAACAAAATGCTGTTGCATGGCATCATAGCACACATCTAGCCTGGAGAAGAGGAGGATGAGGGGAAACCACATCATGGTCTATGACTTCCTGATGAGAGGGAGTGAAGGGACAGGCACCAATCTCCTCTTTTTGGTGACCAGTGATAGAACCCAAGGAAACAGTATGGAGCTGCGACAGGGGAGGTTTAGGTTGGGTGTTAAGAAGAGGTTCTTTACCAAGAGGGTGGTCAGGCACTGGAAGAGGCTCCCCAGGGAAGTGGTCACAGCACCAAGCTTGACTGAGTTCAAGAAGGGTCTGGATGATGCAGTCAGTCACATGCTCTGACTTGTCTGGCCCTGTGTGGAGCCAGGAGTTGGCCTCCATCCTTATGAGTCCCTTTCAACTCAAGAGATTCTTTGATTCTATGATCTAAGAGGAAACGTAAACTAATGATACCACAAAGTCACAATTAAATGGATGCCAGAGGATCACTGCAGATTGGGGAAAAAAGTGACAATATTTTGGAGCGCAAGGATGGGATAAATATTAATTTAAATACAGTTAGATAGGGATGCTCCAGGCTTAGCCAAAGTTCTGTCAATAAGCCAGTGACATTGTCTCAAAGGGATGTTGCAGCTTTAGAAGGATTGTGGAAAATGGTTATGGGAAAAATCAAGGACACGGAAAACCTTTCATTCAGAGACAGATGAAAAGGTTGCAATGGTTTACTGAGGGAAGGAGGAAGGGAAGGTAGAGAAGTGATAAAAGCACTAACTACAGGGAAGGAAGTTTTCTTTCCCCTCTCACAATGTGAGAGCAACAGGATGTACAGTGAAATGAAAATATATAGGCTTAATATCAAAGGGTCTACTTCAAAAAATGTCCCATGAAATTTTATCACTGAAAATTGTTTACATCAAGAATCTGAGGACAAGCAAAGGATTTGTGGTTTAGTAAGGATATAATAATTCCACTAAAACACTAATACTATATTTTAGAGCTCAAACCAATTTCCAGTTATAAAAGGTCAAGGTAAGATCTGATGTAAGGAGCACATCTTAGTGCTTTGGAGTTTTTGCATCATCGTATGAAGGAATTGCTAAAATTTGCTACTCAGTCCAACAGTCCATTTATTAGGATCAATGAACCACATCACTTTCAGTCTTGGGTATTCCACTATTTACTATGATAATGCTTGACATCACTGGGATCATTACCTATTCAATAAGACTGGAATAATGATCTACCTGAAAATACCACATTAGTTAAGAGACGAGAGTTATCTTGACTGATCTTGTGCTATCAGAAGATAATTACACTTCTACCCTGAATTTTTTAACAGGCTAGTTCAATTTTATGTACAAATTGGAAGCAAGGCTATTGGTAACTCCTGCAACAGACCAAGAGCCAGGAATGAAGGTAAAGTCTCTTTTCCTCATAATAACCTTTTTGTACCTTGGGTCTTCTAAGGGGTTTTTTGCCTTTTATTGCCTTTACAAAATCCAAAAGATTGGTTTCTTTTTAATGTAAATTGATTACTTCTTCACTTTTCATAAATGACGCAGAGAACTACTCACTTCTGTTCCACATTTGTTTTTATACTTATTTCCACTAAGCCTAATGGTGATCTACCAATAGGAGTAAATTTGTTCAGGTTGTGGTGTTTTAAGACAATGTTTGCTGGAAGAGACACTTGACAGTGTTGGAAAACAGGTAAATTTGTAAGTACAGAGGACTTTCTTCAGGTCTTAAATAAAAGGATTAAAATTAAAGTTCAGGATGAAATGGGCAACCTCCATTTCTGACTTGAAGTAGAGTTGTGTGCCTGAAAACTTGTTCGGCTTCTCAAATGCACAAAAGATTGCCTTCCAACCCAAACTCATGAATATTTTACCTGAAATGCAAAATTTTAAAGCATCAGAATAAAATATATTTAGTGTAAAGAAATTAATCTCTCTCAACTGTCTCCTCTCTTATTTTATCTATATGCTTCCAGTTATTGGGATGGGAGGCTGATATTTGTGTTTGGAAAGGATCAGCAGAGTTTTGGGAACTCATGTGAAGTGGTTAGTTGCATGAAGACATGTCAGACATCTAGTAGATTAGAAAACTTCATTTTCCACTCAGTATAAGCCATTTAACATCAGTCGACTGTTTCCTGATGTATGGCATTTACTGATACTGGCACAGAACGGCTATCTTTCAGTACAGATTACACTGAGGGTTTGATTCACCTCTCATTTGCACCAGTATAAGACACAAGAAAACCTATTATCTTAAACATTCACCAGTATAACAAAGTTCTAAAAGAGAAATACACATAAGTGCGTCTTTCTTGCGTTGTCCCCTCTGATGAGCTCTTAAGGGTCTTCACAGTTCTGCTATGTCAAGGTATTTGTCATACGATATAAAGATAATTTAAAATTACTTAAATATTACCATAATTAACTTCAAAGGATGCTGCAAGTTTTCACAGGTAGCATGAACATTGTGAACTACCCATATTCGGAGCCCAGTTATCAGAATTACAACTTAGTGACCCACACAAACTGCAAGGAAACCCTACATGACATGAATGCTGACTGTATTAAGAGAGTCACATCACTGCTATGGTTTTTGTAGTACATTCGTTAGTTTCACTGAGGTTGCAAAAGATTTGATCCTTTGAGTTTGGTGAACACAAGCACAACAACACGTGGCAACTGGTGAGCCCACATCACCTTTGCAGTTAGACTTTGTCTAGAAGATGCTTCTGGACCAGGGGATGCCAGAGGGGTCGGGGAGATGCCAAAACTGGTGTGTACTGGGCAGGTGTCAGCAGCTCCTGAGTACAGAATGAAGTCACCCCCCCCTTTGCTCTGTACTAACTACCTTTCTTAATTCTAAATACAGGGATTGTTGTTCAATACACGAACGATAATGGGATCACCTGGCATTTGCTGCGAGAGCTGGACTTCATGTCATACCTGGAACCACAGGTTGTTTCGATAGACTTACCTCGGGAGGCCAAAACCCCTGCCACTGCTTTCCGCTGGTGGCAGCCACAACATGGTAAGCATCAGCATCCTAAAAATCCATTCTTCAGCTTTATACAACCCACACATCAGTGCCTCTCAGTGTGGACGTGTTCTGCAGAAACTGCAGCCTACCAAAAAAACACTATGGTGAACAGTTTGAGTGCTATCAGACCATATTTTGGCTTTCCTCAGTCACACTGCAGAAGTGATTTTCTTTTATAGCACCAAGAGGAATAGTGGGTTTAGGATTAAAATTGCTTAGGAGCTAAGTCTAAACCAATGATGCTGAGAGACAACAGAGGGGAGGGGGAAAATATTACACCGAAAAGGCTAAATAAGATTAGAGGATTTACCTTAGTATAGAGGGACCTGGCAAAATGACTTACACATTTTTATCTCATTTTTCCTCTGTCTTGGAAGAGGAGACATAACTTGACCTTAAATCTGTACCTGGTGGCACCCATCTCACTATTTTAATATCTCCACACTCCAAAGCAGGACTCCTGACCCCTGTCATTTCTGGTGTCCCAGCACCCTGCTCTGCTGCCTTCTGTTTCACCTCCAAAGCCCACTCAGTCACTTCCCACATCCCTAGCTTAAAATAAAACCCTGCTCCTGACTGATACCTACAGCCACTGTGAGAGCTCCTGCTTGTGCGGGGCCACATTACTACTATTAAAATTGTCCTGATTAAGTGTCTTGCAAGGCAGCAGCTCCTGGATCACTGCAGGAAATAGAAGGTGATATTCAGATATATAGCAAAGTACATTTTAACAGCAGTTCCCTGGGGAGAAAAGCACACAGCTTACATTCAGGTAATTATGGTATGCAGCTTCTTGGATACCATTTATCATTTTGATGGCTGACTTTTTATTTCCACATTTTCTTACAATGTACATGCTGGAGTTAATTGTCCTCACTAGGCAAGAGAGCAGCCAAGGCAAGAGTGATGTGATTTGGTTAGGAAACCAGTTCATTGGGGGAAAATGCTGAGCAGCAGCTGGTGTGCTACACACCATCATTCTGCCACAATCGTTTGCCCTGGTGAGTGGTGTGATGTCAGACCTGTTGCTCCCTACCTGTGTCCTGCTCATGTCTGCTTGCTCTGCGGGCACCTGGATGACATTTGTCCCTGCTAAGAGTGGTCACCCAAGGAACATCTGATGTCAGTCCTATGGCTCCCAGTATGAGGGAAAGTTTGTGACTGGAGGTTGAAATATACCACCTTCCATGCCAACACCCATAGGACCATCACTCCTCATTACAGGTATTAGCTGCTTTGCAGACTGTCCTCTGTCTTCCATAACTCAGTGCTGAGTAACTCTATCAGCCGTGACCCATGTTGCTCATGGCAGCAAGACAAAAGTCCTGGCACATCGCTGTGAACTCACAATTCATTGTCAAGACTTTCCTTCTTCTCCTGCGAGGGTATGGTAGTGATTGTACAGTAAGATGGCAGTTTTGACATGCGGGTAGAAAGGTGAATTGAATGAAGGGCTGGTGGACTGATTTGCCTTTAGGTTGGAGAGCAAGAGAAGAGAGGTTTTCAGAAAGGAGACCACTTCTGTGAATATAATCTATATCAAGAGTCTTCATAATTTTCCTTTGTGCTGTGTTTTCTTCCATGCAAAAAGCACTTTGGGAACTAAATAGATGTCTTTTTGATTTAGCTGTGGGGAGGGACAGGAAGGTTATGACCCCATACAATGAAAATCCCCAATTTAGGGGCTGAGGGAGTATCTCGTTCAAACTCAGGGAAAGTGTGTTATGAGGAAGGCACTGAAGCTTGAGAAATGAAGAGGGAAATACCTGTGCTTATTTGAAACAGAAACATACTCTAGAGTCCAGGTTCATCCTTGAGCAATGTTTTTGTCTTGTTTAACAGTGCTCAATCTACATGACTGAACACTGCTCACTGGGTGAATGCAGGATGTGAGCATGAGAAATATCTAAGTGACTCCACTAATCTTACCCTTCTGCTTTTTATAGGGAAGCATTCCGCTCAGTGGGCTTTGGACGATGTCCTCATAGGGATGAATGACAGCTCTCAGACTGGCTTCCAAGATAAATTTGATGGAACTGTGGATTTACAAGCAAGCTGGTACAGAATACAAGGAGGTCAAGTAGACATTGACTGCCTGTCTATGGATACAGCTTTGATGTTCAGTGAAAACATCGGTATGTGTCACCAAATATTGCTACATTTGTATGTGCCTGGTTTATAAATTATTAAGATTTTACAAGATGGGAGGTATACACAAATTCAAGTATATAGTAATGTGTAGGGAAGAGAGGACTGAAAAAAAAAGTGAAAATGCAGATTGCAAATTTGAATGACAGTACTGAAAGCATATGCATAAAGTATATTTTCTTTTTTGTTGGGTTTGTTTGTTTGAGGTTTTTGTTCTCTTTTCTTAGGAAAACCTCGCTATGCTGAGACTTGGGACTTCCATGTATCAGCCTCTACTTTCTTGCAATTTGAGCTGAGCATGGGTTGCAGCAAGCCGTACAGTAATTCCCATAGCATTCACCTGCAATATTCTTTGAACAATGGGAGAGACTGGCACCTGGTGACAGAGGAGTGCGTCCCTCCAACCATTGGCTGTCAGCACTATACAGAGAGCTCCATCTACACTTCAGAAAGATTCCAAAACTGGAAGAGAATTACTGTCTACCTCCCACCCTCAACCAAGTAAGCACTGCTCTTCTGGCTGCTTAGCATGATAGAGATTTTACTGATCTAATTTGAGCAAACATCCTCCAGCTTGGGAGTTTTCTGCATGTCTTTTAAATTATTAAATGTGTGTTGTCACGCCATCGGAATTTTAAATTTCACTTTGAAATATTTAATCAGATATAATGTGAACCGCAGGAACTTAAGGAAGTAGCAACTTTGGATGTGTGAAGTCTTGCCTATACATATGACAGCAAGAACAGGAATGCTAAACCAAGCTTTTCTAACAGTTATCCAGGAAGAAGGAAGAATCAGTGCACTGACCCATCCTTTCGTATAAAAGTATCTTCTGTCATTGCAATGTTGTCGTCCAACATTTTCACGTGTTAGTCATGGCATTCAGCAAGTCATAACACTTGTTTCAAGATGTGCCATCTCCACCCTTTTGTCCAGGAGGAGCGTTCTGCCTGCCTCCTGGTGATATCACACAGTTGTAATTGAAACTTCCCATTTTAACCGTGATACAAGATTTTTCCCAAATACAGAATTGTGCTTGTTAATATGAGTTTGTTCTCCTGAAATCTGACAGATTTTCTTTATTATTTAGCACTTTGTAGAGCAGACACTTGGAAGCCTGAAATACATTCACTCTCTTTTTTTCTAGCTCCCCCAGAACACGGTTCAGATGGATTCAGTACAACTATGCTTCTGGTGTTGATGCTTGGGCTATTGATAATGTGGTCCTGGCTACAGGGTGCCCCTGGATGTGCTCAGGTCACGGCATCTGTGATGCAGGTCGTTGTGTGTAAGTAGCAACCTGCTTAAACTGCTGCATAGAAAGGACGTTGTGTTTTATCTAGGCCAGATGGATAACACTTTTCCTCCCGATTTGTTGCTAGGTGTGACAGAGGCTTTGGTGGTCCGTACTGTGTCCCTGTCATTCCTCTGCCGTCTGTCCTGAAGGATGATTTCAATGGTAACTTGCATCCAGACCTTTGGCCTGAGGTCTACGGTGCTGAGAGGGGAAACCTGAATGGTGACACCATCAAGTCTGGAACAGCTCTCATATTTAAAGGGGTCAGAGATTACTTACATTGAAAAATGAATTTTAAAAGGCAGTAGAGTTAAAACCAGAAAGTCATTTTTATGTTGCTTCCCCCCATATGTTTATGTCAAATACTTTTGGGTAGAATTTGACATCTTAATTTTTCTTGTCTTTTCCTGCCCTAAATATGCACTGTGTTTGCCACAGTTGGTTTTTTATGAACAAATGGGTTTCATCTGTTTGTTGGCTGTTACTTTCATACATAGCATGAATTCCTCCTTAACCACCAAAGGAAAAGAATTAAACTCTGCAGCTGAGATTCTTGAAACCAAATGAGTGATCTGTAGATATGTTACACATTGCAATCAATGGGGTTTGTGTGTTGAAATTCCCTGATTAGCTTTTGAGCATTTTCTGTAATACAAATTAATCAGCACTGTAGTCTATGTAATCAATCTTTATGTAATTAGGCTGTGTTTTACTTAATTCTATCACTCTTTAGGAAATTTTTTGTTAACTGCAGGTTAAAAAAGGCCAGGAAATATTACCTTTTCTGAACTTCTCAGTTCTCCAACAAAACACAGTAGAAATACTTTTGTTCACATGAGCACACACATTTCAAGCTCACACCTGAGTATTCATTTGACATTGTGAATTCAGGTGCCCTGAAAAAGCAAAGCTTAATAACTTTCAATGTAGAAATTAATTCTTTATAAATAGTTCTTTGCAAAACCTTGACTCCTGTTCAATGTCTTTAGATGACCTAAATTACAAGTCACAGTATGTGAATTGTCTAAAACTTGTATTGGTTGTTCCTGCAGGTTGCTCCCCTGTAGGAAGGGGTCTGAGAAAGAGGGAAGCTCTGAGAGGTGGTTTGCCAGATCTCTGCAGAACAGGGACCGGCTCTGGCCCCAGGATCTGCAGAACATTGAGCTCATCTATAGAGATGGACAGGAGCTTAGGGGTCACTATGAGGTTTCCTGTCTGCTCCCTTTCCTTACCTCCCTAAGTCAAGAGGTTGACCCAGAAGAGAGTATTTGTACAAAACACTTTTTGAGGCACAGAAGATAGGTCCCAGAGAGGAGTCCTCCTGCCTGGAAATTAGGGTGCTTGGCTACTATACAGTTTGCCCCAAAAATGAGTGAACTAGCTTGGCCTCAGTGTCTGAGTGAGTCAGTGTTTGCAGATCAGATCATATCCCAGTGGTTCAGAGCATGTGCTGAATGAGCTGTACCTGGGTCTGTACCTGGTCATGTGCCTCTGATGGTGACACACAGCCATATCTAGCCCTTTCCATTGATCTGTCTCACTTTGGCAAAGCTGTCACTGTCCCTGTTTTCTGTCTGGGAGTAGGTATGGGGCAGAGAACTACCCCTCTCACTGCCACCAGCAGTCAGTAACAGACAAAATCCAGACAATAGTAAGCTGCAGAGCATCTTTGACAATGGGAACTATGATTCACACTATATATTCTGTGTTTGCAGGAAGGACTGAGAATGCTTGTTTCAAGAGATCTAGACTGCACTAATACTGTGTACATCCAATTTTCATTTAAATTTATTGCCAAAGGTAAGATCACTTGATTTCCTATCACTTTTCCTAGCTTTTTACATACACAATAGCATCACAGAAAAGAATATGGATTTACACTTTCAACTTTGGTGTACATGGATATCAGTTTATGGTAGATAATGTGGGAACTTGCTTGAGATCCTGCATCATCCCTACCTTGCTACCAGCCTCCATGGCTGTCTGTGCTGTAAAAGATTAAACTGTGATGGTATCAAAACCACCACAGCAGGTACAGTCTTTGAGCAAAAGAGAAACAAAATAGCTCAAGTTTTTTAGAGATTTTCTAGTATTTTGGTTGAAAATGAATTTGTTGGGTTTGAGAGTCGTAAAATGGTGCTTATAGGAGGTTACTTAAGGGACAGATAAGAAACTACAGTTTTAAATTTTGTTTTCAGTCCACTACATTAAAAGCTCTTACCATTTGTTTTCCTAGTAGGTATCATAGAGATGACTAGAAATCCAGAATTGTATTTAATTGTGTATGAAGCATAGTCAGACTTTCCAAGACAAGTTTACAATTTGGTGTAACAAGATGAAGACAGCTTCTCTAGCATGAGCACATTGAAGACTGATTTGGTCTTACCCTGCTTCAAGCTCCTGCCATCTCTAGCTTTGCAGTTAGGAGTGACACAGTGGACAGTCACTGACCTGGTTGAGTATTTGAGTCACTCCCATGCAGTCTCAGGTTGCTTTCCCGTCATTGCTTGTAGAACCAACACTTCAAAACATAACCTCTCCCTTTGGTGGAAGATGTTCAGAGCTTCTGAAGGAACTTCAGCACTCTGGATCTGGACCCTAACTGACTTGCCATTTGCCAAAGGACAGCAGGAAAATAGATTTGAGCCACACTTTCTTCCTAAATAAATATCTTAGCCAAATCTCTGTACTGGCAAGTAAAAATGTAGCTCTTTCTGAATTATGAATCCCTTTAATAGGCATTTAATTGTATATATTTGGCTAATTTTTATTATTGCTAAAGTACTTTATGGAAAAGAGAGTAGCCAAAAACATAACAAGCTCCCAAACAGTAGCATATCAAATACTTCAAAATTAAGATACTTCACAAAATCTTTGTGAAGACTTCTTTTACACAACTATGCTTTGGAAACATTTCTACATATGATCCTTGCCAAAATATTTTTAAAAATATGATGAGTAAAAATATTGTTCTGAAATGGAGAAATAGCCAAAGGCTTGAGGCTTGGTTTTAATACTTGACCCACAAGAGGTAAAGCAGCGCAACTCCAGGAGAAATGTTTTCTCATTAAATCTATATGTGTTGCTAGCCCTAACCCTGGATCCAGGTCTTCATCCCAACAAGCTAAGTGATGTTGAATGCAAATTAATTTAGCTGGGCACACCACAGCTGTAAGTGTTAAGAGCAGAATTGCCAGAGGTAAGCTGTGAAATAAGGTCCTGACTGCAAATGTCTCCTCTCTGTTGTGGTTCCACGTGTTGGTTGAAGAGGGACATTGCACTAGAGCAGAGAGGAGCAGGAGCATGCATGTCAGGTACTTTGTCTTCAGCAAATATGGTTAAGAATAGAACATGGGGTAAACGTGCACAGTAATGCACAATGAGGCAGGGATGTCCCTAGTCCTTTTCTGCTACTAGTTCCTTGCCCTCAGACAGAGTGTTTGGGGATGTGCCACGACCATGCCATACTATGAAGGGAGTGGAGCACGTAGATTTGTCTCAATAAGAACTCAGCTCAGAGATACTGTCACTCAGATACTGATGTTCCTAGTCAGCAAGTCAGACGTGGACCAAACATTCTCTGGAGGCTGAACTTTTGCAGAATAAGCAGCATCAAGTGTAAGTGCTGGGCTCTAAACAACATATGATAATACACAGGGCTGTAAAGAGCCTTTAGTGACTTTTTGAAGTTTTAAGTAAAAAAAGGAAGAGCTGGTAGACAGAAAACATTAATTTTACTCTCACTTCCAGCACTGACTTTTAGTCACAGCTTAAAGCACAGAATATTGCATTGTTGTGGCTGCTGTTGATACATGCTAATAAAGATCCTCAGTGCTTTATATCAATTATATTATTTCTGGACATGAATGAGCTCATATCGGCATCTGTAGTCAAAGCCATGGACTATAAATTTGTGAGGATAAGGACTCTGTCTTTATCTGTGGCTGCTACAGGTGGAGATGATAATGTCTGGTCCTGGGAATGAGCAGCAAATAAATACCAAATTACTGAAAAATGTCTGTGGTAGAAGGATCTGGTTTGTTCTAATCTAAAAAATAACATTGTGATATCTTCTCATCCAAGTAAATTGTAAATTATATGTACATTATATGTAAACTGTGACTTTACATATAATGAATAGCGATACAAACTTAGCTCCTAATTCATTAGCATTTTGCAGACAGACAAGCAAGGGAAACCACAGGAAGATGTATAATACACATACAACCTCTCAACAGCTTAAGTTGTTGTTAAAGCAAGTTCTGTAATAGATGTCTATGTAATCTAATTGTATTTACACCTAGTTCTTTTTAAAACCAGATTTTAAGGAATGTAAATATATGTCCTCTCTGCTCCAGGCACCCCGGAAAGATCTCATTCCATCCTACTGCAATATTCTGTCAATGGTGGCATCACTTGGCACCTGATAGATGAGTTTTACTTCACACAGACTACAGATGTCCTCTTTATTAATGTTCCTCTGCCATATGCAGCCCAAAGCAACGCAACACGGTTCAGGCTCTGGCAACCTTACAACAATGGTAAGGAAGAGACACCCGCAGGACTCCAGGTCCACACTTGTACAGCTCAGCATCCGTAAGAGGCTAGATTTTTTTAACTCAAAAAGAGTAGAGACTCTTAAATCTTGCTCCATTATATTTCAAGTTCTTCAATTAAAATTATAACAGGTTTATGTTTACTAGTCCTATAAAGCTGTTGTGTGCTTTAAAGTGAGAGAACCTTAACCTAACAAATATTGACTATAGAGAAACTATAAGCTTTGGTCCTGGAGGAAGTGGGAGATCAAGTAACACTGATAAAGTTAACTTCACTCAGGTTCCCCTCATTATTTCTAATGGACCTGATTCTAGTTTACACAGAGGCCCAATTACAATGCTCCAATTATACAAAAGTGTCCCAAGTGTAAATGGGAATTGTGCCTACCTTGCTCAGAATTAACTAGGCATTAAAACCCCATTTGAGAAGAGTATGTAGTGAGCAGTTAATCTTTTGATTAAATTGTAAAAGACTGTAGAAAACCACAAGAGGGATGCTTATTCCTACTGATTACAGAAGATGTGCCAGCGTAAAAAAGCTCTCCACTTTTCTCAGTTACTCTGAGCACATCTCTTAGCAGGAGCTAATGTTAAGGGCTCTAAAGAATTCCAGCAATCATTTAGACACAGTGATACAGCAATGATTTATTCCATGCAAGCAAATGCTTAGCGCACCTCTAACAACAAAACAAAACCAAAACCACACACACAAAAGAAGCAAATGCAAGCCTGGTCCTAAGAATTCAGTTCAAGTTAATTCTTCTCTGAAGTCCTGGCTAAACCATTTAACTGAACTTTTATTGCATACTTTATACTGAAGTAGGAATTTAATTTAAAAGTAGCCTTTTAACTTTCTCTTATCAACAGAAAGGTTTTTAGACAGATAAAAAGTGTTACACAACAGGTCTGGCAATCTAATCCTTCCTCTCTAGTTTGAAAGCACCAGTTAGATACTTATTCAACACAGGTTTTCTCCTCTTCAATTTTCTGTGACATCTATGAATACTGGCTAGTGTTTTGCTCTCTGAATACTAGTAATCTTAGGTCTTAATAGGAATGTTTCCTTTTGCGTTGTAGGCAAAAAAGAAGAAATATGGATTATTGATGACTTCATTATTGATGGAAATAACCTAAAGAATCCCATGATCCTCTTGGATACATTTGACTTTGGACCCAAAGAAGACAACTGGTTTTTCTATCCTGGTGGAAACATCGGGCTTTATTGCCCTTATTCATCTAAAGGAGCTCCGTAAGCATCTCTCAGCAATAAATTAGAAGTAAAGTGACTCTGAATTGAATTGAGTCTAAAGTATTCCTTTCCTTTTGTTATAGGGAAGAAGATTCAGCTATGGTATTTGTTTCAAATGAAGTTGGGGAACACTCCATTACAACAAGGGACCTGAGTGTAAATGAGAACACTATAATCCAATTTGAGGTACTTGCCCACAGAAAGTTATTTTGCCTCTTGCTTAGAGGTTTCTGTCCTTTCAGGTTCTGCTCTTTGGTGTATTTGTCCAGCTGTTCTGATTGCCAAGTAGAGAAGTCTGTCTAATTTCCCCTGTAATTACTTTGATATGCCCTTGTGTGGGCATATCATGAAGCTTTTAATACACAGATAAGGGAAATTTCTGCCTCAAAGTCTTCTATTTTCTTGCCTAGATTATTACTTTGTCCATGCCTACATACTTGCAATGATAGCATTAAAGGACATGTCCTACGAGTTGGAGAGTCACCACTGGCAGAGAACATGATGAGCAAAATCTAATGAGGGTCCAGATTGTCACTTCACAACCTGCCCAGAACGAGTGTGCAGCTGGAGCAGTGTGCAGCATTCCACTGGAGGGCTACAACTTCAGTTGTGACAATAGAAATTAATTTTTCCTTCCTGCTGCATTAGCTGCCCTGGCTTCACTTTCTCAGAAACCCAAGGCTCTGCTTTCATTTTTCTTCTGCCCATATTTTCATAGAAGCTGTAGTGGAAGCTGTTCTTTGCCCATGACAGCCTGAATTCCCCCCATTTTAGGGTGTTAAGTAAAGCTCATGAATAAGGACCATATTTTTTGTGCTTCTCATATAGTCAGTGGAAACAGGCTCCCCAATGACTGTACATAGTCTAAATAAAACTGTTTCAGGTTTATCCTATAGTCTGAACTGTGCATTGGCCAGGGCAGCTACTGATAAGAGTAGCCATTTATATATTAGTTTAGAGAGGTCATTATATGGTCGTTAAGCAACTGTAAAAGAATCTTTCAAGTATATTACTATGCCACAATTACCAGACTTCTTTTGAGAAGGGTGTAGCATGGTGTAACAACTACGTCATTAACCAGCAAATTATAACAGTTTATAAAAAATTACTAAAGGGAAACTAAGTATTTTCCAAGAAAATTAGGCTTAGCTGTGTACTCGTGCATGCCTTGGTTTGTCATGAAACTAATCCATAAATTATTGAATGCAAACCATTTTCTGCTTTAAAATATATATTACAGCCTGTACAACAAAAATGCTTGAGGTCACTTTAAGATATTTATAAGTCTTCAGAGCATTAACCTCATAAAAATGTACATACTTACTTCCATATGTGGTAAAAACATTGTTTTCAGCTCATAGTTTTGAGGACACTAGTATAAATGAAGGTGTTATGCATAATGCAGTAGAATTTCTCTCTGTGTCTCAAGAGTCAAAACCTATATTGGGTTAAGCATCTCTCCAAACTTCCAGATGAGTAGACAACCCTTCTAGTCAAATGTAGGTTGATGGGACTCATGTGCACTGAAGAGTAATGAAGGAGATTTGATGTAGGATGCATTTCCAACATTCATCCACAGTTCTGAATATTACTGGGTTTTAGAAATAGATTTTTCTTTACATGTTAGAAAGATACTTATTTTCCTTTACAAAGACATGTAAAACCCCCCAAATATTTCACAGTTTTAGTACAGGCTTTATATTTCATTGGCACTAGGTTTTTTATTTATTGCGTGTTAAGTATAGTACATTTTGGTTTATATGACAGAAAGAGCCTATAAAGGGATTATTTCTTCTTCTTTTATGTAAGAAAGAACATCTTTATATCTGTGTGAAAGAAAAGCAGACTAATTTGCACTGGAGGCATGCAGAAAATACATCTTAAGAGGTCTCAGTTTCTGCACAAAACATATTTTTTTAGTATTAGAACAACTGTTCATGTAGGTTTTCTGCCTTTTCTACTGTTCTCTTTATCAAGAACCCTGTAAGAACACCCTGAAAAGTTTGATACTGCTAAACTATGTTTTGATATGACATTGAATCTAGATCCAATCCAGCTATGATAGTCCCTTAAGGCTGTCTCCTCAGGCTTTGCCATTATATATGAGCAAAAAAGTAGTTAATATGAAAGCTGAAGAATACACAGCACACACCCTGAAGGGTCCTGTGGCATAAACTGCTTTTGCTATTATTATTTTTTAAAGTGTAACGTAAAGGAGGACCATAGTGTAGGTTAACAATTTAAAAGAAGGAAAAAAGTTTATATTTCCACATTTTGCTTTAATATTTCTGTTTTCAAAAATGCACATTTTTTGGTGCTGTGATTACTTCAGTACCTGGCAGAGGACTACAAGAACTGATGTGTTTGCTCCAGCAACATTAGCAGCTCTCCTTTGGGATTTTGTCTAATTAACTATGGTTTTCTCTTAGTAGAAGTAGCTGGGGATTTTATATTACATTGATTGTATGAGAAGCCAGAGTGTGATATGCTTGTGGACAGGGAGAGCAATGTGCAAGAGTTGATGTTCGCGTGCATGTCCAGAGTGTATCATCCCAGTTGTTAAATGAGTTCCCCAATCACTATTTTCCAAGGCTAAATAAATATCTTACCAAATGGGAGAGGCCAAGACAGAGAGTGATCAGGTGTCCCACAGCCTGGCTGGTGTCATCTTCTGCATTTCATGTCTTGGCCTCCAGATCAATATTGGCTGCACCACTGATAGCTCCTCTGCTGACCCGGTAAAGCTGGAGTTCTCACGAGATCTGGGAGCAACCTGGCACCTGCTGCTCCCCTTGTGCTACAGCAGTAGTAGCCACCTCAGCTCCCTCTGCTCCACTGAGCACCACCCAAGTAGCACTTACTATGCAGGCACCACCCAGGGCTGGAGAAGGGAAGTCATCCACTTTGGAAAACTGCACCTCTGTGGGTAAGTGTCCCGCTCCTACTGGTAAGTGTCCAGCTGCTTGTTGGTTGGGTTTTATTGCAGTTCTTTGCCCAAAATATCCACTAAGCACAAAAGTGGTCCATAAAAACTGCAGCACTAGAGGAGATAAGATGACTGTTTTTTCTCTGCTTTTTTCCTAAATATCAGCTAGTGTTCAGGTGATTCCCAAAAATTATGTTGTGCCTAATGCTAATGTAGAATAACCACAGATAATTTCCTATTTATCCATTTGTCTAATCAGTGACAAGTTTATGGAAGTGGGTTGCATAGTAAAATGAATGCAAAACTATCTTTAAAGTTCCTTTACTGTTCTTTACTGCAGTGCATTAGCCATCTGAATTCTTCAAATATTTTCTTGCATGAAATTTGATTTTTGTTAGAAAATGCAGTAAAATGTCAGCTAGTATAAACTTGATTCTTTCACAGCATAAGGAAATGGACTGATCTAAATACTTAAGGTCTCTTGTAGCTGCAGAGTTCTCTGATTCTAAGACATAAACTGCCACAGTCACTCGGAAACTTAAAGTTTGTGGAACAAATCGGGTGGAATGATAACAGATAGAAAAACAGTATGTGCTAGCAGGCATAATAACATGAAACTTTTCAAAGTATAAAACAGTACTGTTTACTTTTTTCAGGGAAAACTGTCTTCTAGCATTACCTCAGTTTATGAAAAAGATTGCATCATTAAGGATTAAACTGTACCACATATGAATGAAAATGAGCTATGCAAATATGAGGCTTTATGAGTCTATGCAACTATGAGACTATTTATGAAACTACTGCATTCAATGGGCCCTCCCCTAAATAAGAGGCACCATATGTGCCTCTGAAAATATGAAAAGACCTGTATAAGAGATGAGAACCAATTTTGGAAAGCCTGGATGTTTAATAATTTAAGAAAATGTTTAAATTTTAAACTTGAATTTTCTGGTTTATGACAGTTAACTTGTCAAGCGTGGAATAGATAACCATTTCCTGCAGCAGCTCAATCGTCCTGTTTTTGCACAAAAGAATTATTTGACCCAACTACCAATGCATCCATCCAAATGAAAATTTTTACTATGCAGTCTCGTAATTCATTTAAACCTTCCTGGTATTTTGATTTCCTCTACTATGTTTCCGTCCCATTTGCCTGCCTTCCTTCCTGTTCCTTCCCCAACACTTGAGGCCAGAAGCCAATTGCTGTTGGTAGCCAAACCCAGCAGTACAGAGCAGCTTTCATGGAGCATTTGGTGCTATTAAATTCTTGGGCCAGAGGGTTGAAGGGAGATTTTCTCTATCAGAATCCACTGGAATAACAAAAAAGACCCTCCCAAACTGACTCCTTGTGTAATGCTATAAAAAAAACCCCAGCTTTTTCATCCCCTGTCAAGTGATTATATTTAAATGAAGACGATTTTCAGTTATTTCCACTACATAAGTTATTTTGGAAATTGGTATATATTCTCAGCAGACAGCTGTAACCAAGAATTAGCATTCCAGTTATGTCCTGAAGGAAAAGCCCAGGGCTTGTTAAGCCTGTAAAAACCCCAAGTGACTTGAGCAAGACATGAGCTTCAGATGTGAGTCGCGCTTCACCCTCGCCAGGAGGGAGCCTGAGAGAAGGAGCTCATGTGCCTCAGGGGCAGAATGAATCCAGCCCATGGGGCAGAGGTGTCTTCTGAAGAAAAGCTTAAAACACCTCCAGCCTCATACTTGTGTGCTTCACCACATAAAAATCAACTCTTTTGCCTTCCAGTAGGACCCTTGTTCTTGGGACTCTTTCTTGAAACTGTTATTAGGGTCCCCACTGATCAGCTATCCCTTATCACCTAAATCCCCTCATAAAAAATCCTTCTTAACTCGCACAAAAAAATCTTATCAGCTACCTGTATTATTGATTCCCCTGTGTATTTAGATATCTCTAACAAGACATATTAAACATGCAATGCAATTAAGAGATTTCCCCTTCTTATTCTTATGGTTTCCTTCATCCTTGAAAACATTTTCTCTTTTGGGAATAAAATGAGACTCTCGAGTGTTTTTCCCCAGCTCAGTTTGTTTTCCCTCCTTCCCCAGCTGATTCCTCTTTACACACAGCATTGATGTGAGCAGCACAAAGAAGGCGAATTAAAAACGACAGGACAGCACCCAAAGGAGAACATAGTTTAAATTAACAACTTGCAATATCAGTCTGGGTTAAGAGCAAGCTGCCTGAAAGCAAGCTAAATACCTGGTGACATGGCAGATCATGTTCTCTTTCTGTGCAACTGAGGATGAGATAGAATCATAGAATACCTGGATTGGAAGAGACCCTTAAGATCCTGCCTAGTCCACCTCTAGACCATGTCCTTAAGCACTTTATCCACACACCTTTTAAATACCTCTAGGGATGATGACTCCACCACCTCCCTGGGAAGCCTGTTCCAATGCTTGACAACCCTTTCAGTAAGGAAATTCTGCCTGATATGTAACCTAAATTCCCCTTGGTGCAATTTTAAGCCATTTCCTCTCCTATCTACCACCCCAGGTCTACAGGTGGTCTCCCTGGGATCAGGGTAGCAGCATGAAGTAGAATTTCACTCTCCAGGGCAGGGTGACAGTGGGTTTGTCTGACCCAGACACTGTAGTCAAAGCAGGAGATCTGTCAGAACATCACCATTCATCCTCCCCATGAACAATGGAGAGTAGAGTGGTCATACTTCAATTCCCATTTTCAAGTCCAACATTCAGTTTTAGTACTGCGACTAATGAAAAATGTTTGTTGTTTTTTTTTTCTGCCAGTTCTTGGGCTGAATGTCAGCATAAAGATGCATGAGGTACTGGAGGAATTAGGTGTAGCAGTCAGTTTCTACAATTAAGCTATTTATCAAGCCAATTTCAACACAAGTACTATGTATATGCACAGATGGTATATATATGGAACACAAAAAAGATGGAGCTATTATTTAAAGCTTTACACCTCTTTCAGGTTGGCGAGGTTCAGATGGTACCAAGGATTTTACCCTGCTGGGTCCCAGCCAGTGACCTGGGCCATTGACAACGTGTACATCGGCCCACAGTGCGAGGAGATGTGCAACGGGCACGGCAGCTGCATCAATGGCACCAAGTGCATCTGCGACCCCGGGTACTCTGGGCCAACCTGCAAAATCAGTACCAAGAATGCTGACTTCCTAAAGGATGATTTTGAAGGTATGTTTTAACATTTTTTTCATCTGAATTCTGCCTGTCCATCTTCGTGAAACCCAGGGCTCAAGGGATGAAACTGCAAAGTCTTCCTCAACCGAACAGCTTCTGCATTTATGCTGTGGGACTATTTCTGTGACCCAAACAGTTCAGGTGTACCTTCTCAAGCATGATTTGTGAAAGTTGGATGGCTGTCAGTTGTCAGGTTTGGAGTGTCTGACTTTGTGAAGTTGTTAATTCTGGAATGCAAAATCTTCACCAAAACAGAATTTCCAGAAACTGCATGTAGAAAATAATTTTAGAAGAAAATCATGGTTTGATGGTAGTTTGACAGACAGAATGCACACAAGTTATATAAACAACCAAGGCCTTTAAAATTGTGCTGTTTCTTACTACAAAAGAAATCTAAGTGGCCTTAATAGAGCAAGTACCATTTCAGGGCAGACCACGTGTCTCAGCAGTGAGGGCTACTACTCAGCAGGCACGGCAGACCCCAGTGAGCAATGCCAGGAGGGAACTCAATCCTTCAGGCATGCCTGGGCACACACAGCATTCCCACACACAACTCTAAAACCACCACACTAGCAAGCACAGCAAGAGGAGCACGTTTTGAATAAAGCAGCACCTGTCAACCAAACTCATCCCTTCGTGGGTGCTGCTGTTTATTTTAAAATTTGTCAGCTCTTGCTTGCATGCTATCACATGGTACCCAAAGACCAGGGTATTTTGTTATTAACTTAAGAAAAATGAAGAAAAGATTAAAATCTTGTGAATAACGAGAGACTAAGATCCCAGATTTCATACTTCTGGGTTTGTTTTATGTATTTTGTTTTGATTTGTGGCTGTTTTCTAGAATATATTGCATCAGAAACACTGAGTATTTCTTCATTCTGCATGTAATGTTTAATTTAGCTCTCTTCCTCTGGAAATAGTTCTCTTGCAGCAGGAGCACTTCAGAATAAATCATAAATATGTATTTTCTGTGTATTCAGGTCAGCTGGAGTCAGATAGATTCCTGCTTGTGAGTGGTGGAAAGCCATCAAGGAAATGTGGTATCATGTCTGGAGGAAACAACCTTTTCTTTAATGAAGAAGGCTTACGTATGCTGATGACTCGAGACCTAGATTTGTCACTAGCAAGGTAACACAATTTCAAAGTTCTTTCAGGATTTCAGTGAGGAAATAATATACTGAAGAATAATACATATCTGATACTTCTGTGGTAAAAGCAAGCCGATATATTCGGTCGTCCTCACTCTAGCAAATATTCAGTTTTAACAACCATTACCATTGTAAATTATTTACCTTGAACTTTAATGGGATTTCCAAGTTAAACATTACCTTTTTTTTTCCTTAAATAAGAACTCCAGGATCTGATGCCACACCTTAGTAGTTTATGCAAGTTTTTTGTTTCTCAAATGTGTAACATGAGAAATTGATTGCACGTCACACAATCTGCTTGTCTTACAGTTTGGTGTATCACAAGGCATTGCTGAAACAGGAGTATCTGCTGCCAGTATAACTATGACATTCATCATCTCATACATCTCTCATTTCTGAAGCTTACTTTCTTCTTATTGTGCATATTTGTTTCCAATAATTCACTGAGAAATCCCCATCGAGCTGTCACCAGCTACACTGAGCACAGCAATTGAAAAACAAATATTTTCAGTGTATTTAGGGATTATATTGTGTCATTACAGCCTGAAGTCGAGATATTTGATGGGTAAGACATGCTAAGCAAGCCACATTAAAAAATGTACACCAATATAAATTAAATCACATCCTAATTGTGTGCATGCTACAAATAGGCACTTTTCTAATTCATTCAGTATGTTAGCTTATATCCTTATATTACTACTTTAGAGAGATTGCATTTTCTCCTGACGTTTTCCCCTGATCTGTTGTAAATACCCTCCTTCTCTCTAATGTTCAGTGGGAAACATTTAAACAGGCACTTTCTCTCTTCTTGACTTGTCTTCATTAGCATTGAAGCTTTAAATATTCGTTTAATCGCACAGCCTTGTGGCAAATAAGGATGCCTAATTTCTGACCATTTTATTTTTTAGATCAGCAGTTAGCTAGCCCATAGGGAGGTGTAGTATTCATGATCCCCATTCCAAATTTGTAAGATTTCTCACAGCATTTTTCAGAACTCAGTGAACACAAACATCAATTCTCTGCACTAATTTGATTTCCTAGACCGTTCTGAAATTAAAAGATTGTTTAACAAAAGATACAAGAGATCTTGTAAGTTGCTCCATTAGACTAAATGACATGTTTTCCTTATTGCTTACATTCAAAGAACCATTATTTATCTCTTCTCCATGATAGTCTGTAGCTGGATTTGCATATATTGACCTCAAGGTGTTATATGGAGATAAATGACTTCTGTCTTAGTAAAACGAAAACAAAGCAGTACATTTAATTTCTTGTATATGCTTATGAAAAATAACAGTTATCAACAAATAACTGTATGTTCTCTTTTGAACAGCAAGGCAGATTGCAACGGCATTGCTGAGGTTTGGTCTTTAGCAACCGAAAGGAATTGCAGTGGGATTTTTTTAATTTCCAGGCAGACTCTATCAGCCACCTGCAAAGCACAACAGATCTGGCTGTGACACTGCCATGCCAAGTTCTGCACAGGACTTGGAGAGAGATTTCAGTTTATGCCAGGAATGAGGAGAATCAGCGTTCCTAGTTGATATTTTTAAGTGACTCAATAGTCACATTAAAACTTCCCTTTCCTTATGAGCAGACCCCTGAAGAACACAGGCGAGTAGTGGTGTCTGTCAGTGCTACAAACTGTGCCCAGCATCTGGAGATTGATATCAAGTGGACTCTCCAATCCACTGCCAGCAATTCTGTATTTTAAAGAGTTTATCACAAGGGACAGTATATCACCATCATGGTGACACCAGTAGTTGAAACTGCACAGCATGAAATATCAGAAGGGATAGAGTATTTTAGATATCACAACTGAGCAAATCCCTTTCAATTCTGAATTACTAGAAGAATATCCATAAATTTTAGCATTACTAGATCTACACAAGAAAACTTTGTTTTTCCATTCAAAACAGGGAGAGCCTTTGCAAATTATCTGTGGGATGAGGAGGGGGATATTTAAAATTGTATTTTATCTACTAGACATTATGTTACCTATACTTGAACGGGTTATTACCATATTACTAAAATTCAGATAAAAGAATAGTGATCCATGGAGAGAAAATTCAACAGAGAGCAAGGTCACCTGGGTTTATTTCCTTTGAAATATGTGGTGAATGTCAGAGTAAATCTGAGGAGGCACAAAGACTTGCCAGCAGTGAATCCAATCCATTATAGTTGATATTTTGATCCATGAGGGTCCCCAGTGCTCCTTTACAGCACGAGCAATATGTTATGTCTGGGGTGTGGAGGTGGATATAATCTATAGCGAAAGAAGTTATATATAGTAGCAAGAGAAACAGTGAGTCGCAGCGAGCACTGGAATTAATTGACTTGCAGGTCTAGTGTTTTATTGAAGCTTTGTCTGCCCAGCACCTCTGCAGCCTGCACTCCCAGCAGATCTACCCACAGATCAAACCAGAGCAAGACTTTTGATACAAAACTTCTTTTGCGCCGTTTTATTTAACTGTGAGCCAGGCACCACTAATGCAATGATAATTAGAACAGACACAACACTCTAAAGATGCAACACTGTGCAAAGGCTGTGCAAACATGAATTAATACTTGTAATATCCCTGCAAGTCCGATAGGTAAATATCATTACAGCAGCAGTTCCCTCCACTACGACTGCATTTATGAGCATCAGCAAATGGGAAGAATTTCGCAGTTTGATACGAGTCTATTGTGCTGCTTTGGAGAAGCCAATTAAATAGGGGATGAAAGCGCTGGTGTCCCTGGGTGGCTTGGGCTGGCTTCAGGGAAGCCAGCACATTTAAGTGGTGTGATTTAGACAAATTTCCCAGGCTGACTAAATGGACAAAATGATCCCTGAAAGTGAAATGTGCTTTGTTCTCCTGTCCAGATTTTCTCTCATTTATGCCAATGGAAAACCGGGATGCTTATTTTGAATTTAAGCATTTCAGCAAATTCATTGCAAATTATGATCTACTTAGGGTACTGTTGCTTTTCTGCCACTAAAATCTGTACTGATGGGCTACAGGGATAAAAATTTCACCCAGGATTATGTTTCTGATATTTGCAACACCATCTGCTATGCCAACAAAAGCTCAAAACATAAATGGCCAGTTTTGTTTGTCTTCTTCTGCCTGACAAAGTACCACAAAGGCAAAATGATTTTTTTGTCATCCTGCCTGTCTGGTTTCTTATATTCTGAGGCCTTGAAAAGGAAATCATAATATCTCCTAAAGCTGACTCCTACAGCATGAAATCATGGGGCAAGTTAATAGGCAAACTCCAAGTCCCTCTAGTTGGTTATCTAGGATGTTGCATAAAATAAAGCCTTCCAGTAATTGCTCCCCCTGTTAGATTTGTGCAGTTCTTTATGAGGCTGGGATGTGGCAAGGGGGTGCCAGACCCCAGGAGCCAGCCTGTGCTGCTGCAGTATTCACTCAACGGGGGCCTCACATGGAGCCTTCTCCAGGAGTTCCTCTTCAGTAACTCCAGCAATGTGGGACGATACATTGCCCTGGAAATTCCCTTGAAGGCCCGTTCCAGCTCCACTCGGCTTCGCTGGTGGCAACCATCTGATAATGGACATTTCTACAGTCCCTGGGTAATTGACCAGGTAAGGTTGTTCTTAATACAATTTTAGATTTTTTTCAGTCTTAATGTTTCCCTTTTGTTGGCATACGACATTTTACTGGGTCAAACAAAAATGTATGACAATATTTACTGTTTGCTAATCTTGTGGTTTTAATGCACTATTTCCAAGTGGCGTGCTGAACACTCATCTTGGAGCTAGGAAAGTCTTTTATACATGGGTAGAGCCTTGGGTTCATGTTGCAGAAGACTTTCCCATGCAACATGCAAGTCTGAATTCAAACGTTCAAAATCTTCATTTAAAATCTATCGAAATAGGTAATTGACTTGGTAGAATGTAACAGGAAAAAAACACAGAAAAATGTCAGTCTATATCCCTTTCATACTTGGGATTTGTTGCTATAAAGATTATTATATTGTTATGTATGACAGTATGGGTGTGAAGAAATCCCATAGAAGTGAGATTGCTAGTTTAATGGGCTGTCCGAGTTCAACTTCATAAAATAGTTATTAAGTTTTTTAAAAGGAGTAAGTTCAGGTCCTTAGGAGAAACCCAGAACCAGACATGTTTAATGGTGTGGTTATGATATTTTACTTCCCATCTCTCCTTTCAAAAATGAAAAAAAAATCATTCTTTCATTCCTATGTCTTCATTGAATGGAGTTACATTAGTTCAGAACAATCAGAAACTGAATTCAGAGTAACAAATGAAAACTAATTCTACCTTGCTTGCTGTTGAATAGTAGAATGCTGATGTCTTATAGTCAATGGCAAAACAGAGCCTATTTCCCTAGTTCTATCAGCATACACAATCTTGCAGTAGCGGACCAGATTATAGTATAGCTGAACAGATAGTAGGAAAAATTATAGAATCACAGAATCTCCTGAGTTGGAAGGGACCCATACGGACCATCAAGTCCAACTCCTGGCTCCACACAGGGCCAGCCATGTCAGTGCATGTGACTGAGTGCATCATTCAGACATTTCTTTGTTCCTACCAACATTTATTTCTGTGAGCAGTTTTACTTCATCCAGAATGGAGTTCACCTCCCTGAACTTTAGATTTGTCTAGCTACGCCAATCTCTTTAGGACCCATTTATAGAAAAAAAATCTTCTCCTTCCTCATAACCTAAACTGTTTACAAAGTAAATTTGGCCATTTGGGACCAGCAGAATCCATATGCACAGATCAGTAATTCTCCCTCTTCCAGGATGTGGTGTCATGTGTATGTTTGTGAAGACTTCTAGACAGTTTTTTCTTTTCAGTAACAATTCCTTTCCAAATGTTTCAGATTCTTATCGGAGGGAACATCTCTGGCAATACAGTATTAGAAGATGATTTCACCACACTGGATAGTAGAAAGTGGCTGCTCCATCCCGGTGGAACAAAGATGCCTGTCTGTGGCTCTACTGGGGATGCTCTAGTGTTCATTGAGAAAGCTAGTACCCGCTATGTTGTCACCACTGACATTGTTGTCAACGAAGACTCTTTCCTGCAAATAGATTTTGCAGCATCTTGCTCTGTCACAGACTCCTGTTATGGTAACAACTTCTTAGTAATTCCTGCCCTTTCTCTTCCTCTCCTCTACAGGAAAGTTCACTCGTTTTCTGGTTTCATTATTCACCATAATGACAACTGAGAAACAAAAGCAAGCTGTGTGCTTCTGTTCAGAACTGTAAGATAGGTATTTGAAGCCTAGGATAAACTAAAGTATATTATTCCCTCCAAGCACTTAAGTTGCAGTTTAATTCATTTAAGAAAAAGACTGACAGCTGTCTTATTCAAATCCATTTACCAGAATGTGGTGTCCACTGCTTGGGGTAATCTTGTGGTTCTAATAATGAGGAGCTGGTCCTTATTATAATAAGTAGCTGGTCCTGTATCAGTATACATCTGACACACGTTAAGTCAGCATCATCTGCAAAAAATCCACATCACCTGTATGAAATAATAAACATGGTACATATATGTGTGTGTGTGTATACACATGCATGAATGCGTGCATAGACATAGGCACATACATGTGTATGTATACACATATGCATAATGATGTAAATTTTAATTGCCTAGCTTCCTTTTCTCCATATGATGCACATTCAGTGCAGAGCATGCTTTTATATCTCCATATCTCTACATAGGCATATACACACATGTACACATATAAATAAAATCATGTTCTGCACTCAGTACACATCACATGGAAATAATAAAAAATTGGTTCTTCGCATGCTGCACAAGAAATAAGTCTTCCTAAGTTTTGAATGCTTGTTTGTACATCTTAAATGACATTCTTTTACCATAGGGTTTTCGGGTAAAGATTTTTTTTTTGAGGAGAGTGCAATACGTTGCAGCACAGAACGTGTTGATTCACTGAACTGCTGACTATGCCTCTAGAATTCTGCATAAATATGGAAAAAGATTTTACATGAAGTCCCAGAAGTGACTGGTCTGATTTTGCTATTCTGAAGTCAATGGAAGTAACTGAGATATTTTGCTCACATGATTAAAAACATTTTTCTTTTGGTATTAAAAAGACTGTGGCATCCTAAGATCATCTCTGCTCTAGTTTAAAGGTGTTTTGGCAGCTTTGCTATATACTGGCAAAGAAACAGTTCCTTCTTTTGTTTCTCTGTCTATTACACCTACTATTATCTTAACTTAGTATTAAATTAGGCAGGACACTACCTAATCATGCTTCCAGTCACGATGAGCAAAGCATGTCAGAGATTTAATTCTTAAACCTTACTTACCCTTGTTTGTATCCACTTGTCCTTGTATTTCTATACGACTGTCTCTCTGTGCTTAGACATCAAGTAGGACTGATTGGGTGATTAAGGGTCATTCTCTGTGCATGAGGGTGGAAGAAATGGGTCTGTAGTAATCAGAAAAGATCACAGATTTATCACCCCTGTCACTGGAACCACACTCTGTGTTTTACACAGCCAGAATGCCTGGCAGCTGGAACATTTACTTCAAGTTACAGCTCTGTGCCTATTATTATTTACTTTTTAATGGCTGCATAAAAGTTTAACTTGAAGTATTTAGTGAGCTTGACTAACCTTTTCATAATAAAAGTTTATTTGGCATAAACATCAAAACAATGAAATTGCTGATTTTTCCTGAGAAATAAATACATTAGGTTAATGTGGCTAGACTGGGTTTGAATGAAAACAAGCTCAGTAACAAACTCAGTTTAAAATTGTTTATGCTGGATAATGAAATGAGGTGGTCTGGATGGGGGTGGAAGAGTGACTAAACCATACACAGAGCCAAAAGATTGAATTTGAGTGTTGCTTTGCCTTACACAATAATTGCATCCAGCTGAATCTCATCCTTCAGCCTGAAAAACAAGCAACGTTGCTGGTCATGATGCTGTCACATCACTTTCTTGCATGCTGCAGCTATAGAAATTGGCTTGACGTAATCCTGGCGACTTGACAGGTGACTTTGTCTTTGCACCTGTGGTCCCTTGAGTTAGGTGGTGGATGCAGAGGTGTACTGCAGCCTGCTCAGCAACTTGGAACATATCCTCCAGCACTGCCACCGAAAGGGATAGCTTTGTGCTTCTGACACAGGGGTTTGAAAAGTTTTGAGTGGCTATTTTGTCAGCGGAGACGTGTGACTAATGTTCTCTGGGGTTACCTCTTTATTGTGGACCTGTGGATGTAAGTCTCTAAATTAAGTAACTGACTGTCTTTCCACCCTTAGCTATTGAACTGGAATACTCAGTGGACCTTGGGCTGTCCTGGCACCCGATTTTGAGAGACTGTCTTCCCACTAACGTGGAATGCAACAAGTACCATCTCCAGAGGATTCTCATTTCAGATACTTTCAATAAGTGGACTCGGGTTACTTTGCCCCTGCCTCCCTATACTAGGTACCTCCCTCTGGTTTCCTGCAGAGTAAATCTAAATACATAACTATGTATTGAAGTGTGATACATTATATTGTTAAAATAATTGTAACTTGTCATGTTGGTTTTGTCTGTGTATATAGCAACAAATAAGTACAAGGAAATGAAACCCCATCCTGCTTTGCACAAAAAATGCAAAGCTACTATGTGCATTTACTTTTTTTAGTTATTTAAAGTTAAGGAATTCTTGTCTGGGGGAGGGAGAGAGGGAACTTTTTTAAGAACTTCATGTTATCATCAACCTCACTGAATTCTGGTTGTTCTGGTGGCTAATTGGAATGGATGAATCCCCACTGCACCCTGTGCTTGCTGTAGTTGGCTATGAGCTGGTGTTTTAAACGTAGCATTTTCAGGCTTCTTGTTTTTCTGTGCATACTTTGTGTCTTTCTCAGCTTTGATGCTCTGTCATTGTTTTTACACATGCCCAGTTTTCACCTCCTCTTCCTTTTCCTATATTCTTTTGTTTTTGAGGGAAGAAAAATTCTCGGATTTATTGGGAGGTTGCAGTGCAAGGAGCATTTTGGGACTGATAGTGCTATTGGGAGTGCTGCTATACAGCACCCTGCAAACTGCTGGGTTTTGTTTTGTTTGTCAAAAAGATCCATCTAGGGACAACTGGGTAGTTCAACCTTCCAGTTTGCATGTACTGTTCTTGATGTGCAGCTTCTTGATGTGCTGTTTTGCAGTGATATCTGGACTGTCTCCTGCGTAGTCATACTTGGTAAAGCTGGTGTAGAACTAGCACAAAGTAAAGCCTTGCACACACAGGTAGCAGGGACGATAGGCTCTCAGCCAACTTGACTCTACAGCTTTGCTCCTACTGCTGAGCAAAGTCTCCTCACATAGGCGGAGGCTGAGTCTGTGCCTGTTAAGGACACTGAGGTCCTGAAGCATGTTCAGAGAAGGACAACCAGACTGAGTAAGGGGCTGGAGAGAAAATCTTATGAGGAGCAGCTGAGGGAGCTGGGGCTGTTTAGCTTGGAGAAGAGGAACCCTGAGGGGAGACCTTAGCACCACCTACAACTCCCTGAAGGGGGGTTGTAGAGAAGTGGGCGATGGTCTCTTCGGCCAAGTGACAGGTGATAGGACAAGGGGAGATGGCATTAAGCTGCGCCAGGGCAGGTTTAGATTAGATGTTAGGAAAAGATTCTGCACTGAAAAAGCTGTCAGGGCCTGGAACAGGCTGCCCAGGGAGCTGGTTGAGTCACCATCCCCAGATGGGTTTAAAAGATGGGTAGATGAGGTACTTAGAGATATGGGTTTAGCATAGGACAGGAACGGTTGGACTCGATGAACTTAAAGATCTTTTTCAACTTAGTCATTCACTGTGATTTGAGAAGGGTTTTATGAATGCCAGCTAATGCATGTAAGAGTTTGGAAATGGAGAGCTGAACTGAGAGCACCTATACAGTTGCCACACATTTTGAAACTAGTAGTGGAAAAGTCCATGTTCTAATACTAATAACCTGGGGCATCTAGACTTTTCCCTGTCTTCAGTGCAGTGCTTCAGGCCAAATAATAGTACTTTTTTAGGACTTGTTCCCAGCATTGATCTCCTCTGCTTCCTCTTTTGTACTGCTTCACTACATATTGTCTGTAAAATCCATTACCCCAACAGTTCTTTTTAAAGTCTGTACATCTGTGTTCAGGAAGGGCTTTCTGGGGCTGAATACGATAAATCAGGACTGGGGTGGATGTTCCAAGTCAATTGAATTTGAACCTGAAAGGAAACTACCACCCAAGGTAAAGTCATGTTTATAAATAATTGATTTTAAGACTGAGAAGTTTTTTGAGCAGTGTAAGTCAAATGAAGTCTGAATCCCTACTGAGGCAAAGATTGCTCTTCTGTCCAATCCAATAACTCTATTGCTGGCTCAAGTAATACTATTTCCTGGAGATATTAAGATGGGGATTGCATGAGAGAGGTTATTACAACCTTAGCTGACAAGCAAGGGAGACATTGAGCTTTAGAATAAGGAGCAGTGCAGCTCATAGCCCCTTTAGTTGAGTTATAATTTTTATGCTGCTTTATTATTTCAAGCTGTGTAATAGCAGGTGTGTGTCTCCAATAGTTTGTGCCTTTATGTTTTAGGGACATGCAGGCTACATAGTCTTGGCCTGGTGCACAGCACCAATACTTACGTAGTCTGCTACCTGACCTCTGGCCTGTAAAAAGGCAATGAAGGCTTAGTTGTAACTTCAAGCTGATTTTAAAATGCAAATGGAAAAATCTAAGCTTCTCCCAGGAGCATCAGCTCCATAAATCATCAGTGAAGTGCCAAACCTAAAGACGGCCGTGGAAGATATAGGTGCTTGTCTTCATTCCTGAAGGACTTTCTCACAGGTCGTGCATCTCTTAAGAATGTTATTTGGTGAGCAGCTAGGCAGCATAGCAGTAGATTTCTCTTCAGATAAACTTGTTAATCATTCACCTCATGTAACATGTTTATAAAGAAATAATTCATAGGATAACATTGACCTTACCATAAAAGGTCTGTTTTTACACTGAATACATTTTGGGAATTTTGCTGTGTGCTTGGTTTGGCGTTTAAAATAATTGACGTCTCTGAGTCTCAAAAGAAAACGGACACGAAATTCGAGGCTGCCATCTAGTGCTGCGTGGCAAAGCACCGCCTGCCTCGATTTAAAAAGGGATTTGGGATAGGTGATGGAAATTCATCTACTCGCAGCTATTCAAATATAGGTATCTACTGCTGTGTGAGCTGAACAGCTCTTTGGTGTCCCCTGCCTTTTTTGGATAGATTTTCATCATCTATCTTGGGAGCTGAGACAAAGCAACATCAAAGCAAGGTGGTTGCATAGGGAGCCAAGTCCGCCTTTAATCAACTAAATTACACTGATTTAGTGCAAGGAGTCAGGATCACACCACAGATGATTTCTTAACATTTCCAGCCAAGCCATGGACGGAGGGGAGCAAAGAAACTGCAAGACCAGGGTCATGATACAAGCCCTGCTTGGGTGCTCTCAGCTGCCCCCTGTCCATTCCTAAATGGCAGCATCTTGCCTAGGAGCCAGCCCACTCCTGAGAGCTGCTCTTACCTAAGTTGGAAGAATTCATAGACAAAAATTTAGGTTAGTTTGTTGTCATGGAGTGAAGCAATAAAACTCAATGAAAATTGGAGTATTTGGGTGATTCTGGCTTGCTCCAGCTCCCAGCTATCCCTCTAGTTTGGATTTGTGCTGGGTTGTGGTTACAACCTTCCTGCTACCCTCTTCTCCACCGCACCAACCACAGCCCACTTGCTTTGCTCTGACAAATTATCCCTTTCTCACCTCCCGCACTCTAAGCATGCTGTCGAGCACCCATGCTTTGTCCTGCTCTCAAAATGTGGGTGCTCTGTTCTTGGCTTTCTGGAACCTTGTCATTGTCAAGAATCAGCCCTGGCTTGTGCTGTTATCAAACAAATCTTCCAGAAGTGACATTTCTTTTCACTCAAAATAAAGATTAGCTTAGCTAGAAGTGTCACATTTCTGTTTTTCTTTCTCTCCTGAAGGTCTCAAGCAACTCGTTTCCGCTGGCACCAGCCTGCTCCTTTTGATAAGCAGCAAACATGGGCAATTGATAATGTCTACATTGGGGATGGCTGCATAGACATGTGCAGTGGCCACGGGAAGTGCGCACAAGACAACTGTGTGTAAGTGCCGTTTGTTCCCTGTCCCACCCAGCGCTGCAGCATTTCACTCCTCCTCTGTCATTATAACAAACTCGCAGGAAAGACCCTGATACAATTTTTAGAAGGAAGGTGAATTTTGCTGTTAAAACAGATCAGGGTGCTGGGACTCCTTGGAACAGAAATAACTAGAGGAAGGGTAAGCACAGAGGATGCTCTGCATCTTGGCTCCCTTCCTACCAGATATAGAGAAGGGACCCCTTGAGTCTGCACATCTAAGGACGAACAGTCCTGGAGCTTCCCAGAAGGTGCCATCCTTACTGACGAGGGGTTTCACGCCATGTCCCCATTTCCTCATTCTGGTGCTGGGTGCAGAGGGCCTGGGCTGGAGGTGGGGTGCATCCACTAAGCAGAAGGATATGGTCCAGTTCTTCACAGTGCCAGATTTTGCCTTGGGACTGGTGTTGGCTTGATGGGCTGATGCCTTTGCTCCATGGTAGGGTTTGGCAGTGGGGCAGACTGGCTTGATCCTCAAACTGTCTGTATAACAGCCCACATACAGCCCTGCAAAACTAACAACCAAGCATGAGATCTCCCCAGATTTGTCAGTCTGGCAACAGAGAAATACCTTCCAGATGGATGTATTGCTTTTTTCCAGCCACAAATGGCAACAGAAATAGGAGAATGGATGTATAATTGTGCTGTGGCTGTGCTCGTTAGAAATATATTCCGCTGCAGAACAGACATTTGATTGTGTTGTGCTCTATCCTGACAGCACTGAAACACCAAGGCATGATCTCCCTGGTGTGGTAGCAGAATGTATTTCCATGCTGTCATCCAGTCTTTGACACATCTTAAAAAGTTTATTCAGACAAGAAAAAAAGGGGCCGGGGGGAGCTATATAAAGAAATAACAGGAAAGTACCCATCAACTAAAATTTTAGAGAGCTTACTTAAAATTTAACTTTAGCAGGACATTCTTAGGCTTGGCACATTCTCTTAGGCCTATCTATCCAAGTACAATGCATTGTACAGATTTTACTCTGAGCTGGAGTGTGCTCTCTATTAGCAGCTTGAATAATACATAATGCCAGTCTTCCTAAACTATTTTTTGTTTTATATTAACTACAAAAAGTGGCAGATGTTTGAACCACCCTCCCCCATACCAGTTGTGTGCTAGTAAATGATGCAGACAGCCTCTACACAGAGTAAGATAGCGCCTTAATGTGGAATAACATGGCACTGACTAAAGATCCGTGCAGAGCCTTTGCCAGCTGAATTCTGCATTTGTTTTCCTCTGCAGCTGTGATGAGCACTGGGGTGGGCTTTACTGCGACGAGCCAGAGACCCCCCTTCCAACACAACTGAAAGATAACTTCAATCGCTCACCGTCGAACCAGAACTGGCTGATGGTGAATGGGGGCAAACTGAGCACGGTCTGTGGAGCGGTAGCCTCTGGGATGGCTCTTCACTTCAGTGGGGTGTGTATGCAGCACAGGGGCAAATTCACTCCATTTGAGACTCATTTAAAAAGATAAATAAATAGCAGGGTGTTGAAAAGTATCAGCACAACATGTAACATTAAAAAAATTGTGTATCCTTTGACTAGTTGAAGGTCAAAGTCAGACAGGTCCTACAGATTACAGCCACCCAGAAACACTCAGGAAAGCAGCTAACATGTTCCTGGATGTGCTGCACACAGGGAAATGAGATACAGTGAGTGTACCTCCTCAGAGGAGCCATGGAGGGGCCTTTGTCAGTAGAGCTGATAGGTCACAGCACAGTCCAAGTATGTGGACGTTCAAATCTGCTCACCCACAACAGCCTCCTCATAGCACTTAGAACCTTCAGAAATCAGAGTTTGGTGCCACTTCTAATTGGACCACAGAGGTAAATTAATAACTGTGTATTTGCATGTTTTTAACTTGCACTTTGTCCTTGAAAATACAGCCTTGTATAACCTCATCCTTCAGATATTTCATAGTGTGGCTTTTTCAGAGTAAGCTCAGAGTAAAACCTCCTATGTTCTACCTACATACATAGGTATAGGTATATAATCCAGGCTTCTGCTTAATTACAGTCTGCTTGCATATAACCATGAGATTATAAAAATGGCAAAATAGCATTTTAGAAACATGTAAAACTTATGCTTGTAGATCTCTTCCATGCAAATTTATAAT
Organism: Zapornia atra; assembly: GCA_013400835.1. Classification (NCBI taxonomy): domain Eukaryota; kingdom Metazoa; phylum Chordata; class Aves; order Gruiformes; family Rallidae; genus Zapornia; species Zapornia atra. The sequence continues at coordinate 80,282 of VZTU01021943.1, read as the reverse complement.
TAGATTCAAAGCAATGCAAGTTTTCTAAAATAAACAAACAGCAGCATTACATTTCCAATTCCTTCCAGTAGGGATAAGTAGGCACCACTGACTAAGAGATGTGAAATGTATAAGGGATTATGAGAAAACACACATATTAAATTGCTGTGCCATCCTGCCTGGAAAACCTTGTTTTACACTGGGGGCATGGATTTTTGTAATTCTTGTATTCATAGGAAAGGTGAATACAACTCTTGATACTGAATGTTGTATAGCTGTAGGTACAAGTATGAATACAAGTCCAAGTATGTTAAATTGGACCCTATCTGAAGTTCTGTCCTTAGGGAAGATCATTTATTGTTCTGTTGTTGTTTAACCATTGTTATAGTTAGTATAGTCCTGTACAACTTTGAAGGTTTTAAAAGATGAAGTTATTTCAATAGTGACCACAGAGTCTTAACAATTTCATGTTAATTAAGTTCTGCCAGCCAACACTGACGAACATGTTTTTTAATTGCTTTGAAGGGCTGCAGCCGTATGTTAGTTACAGTGGACTTGAACCTCACCAGTGCAGAATTCATCCAGTTTTATTTCATGTATGGATGTCTGATAACACCTAATAACCGCAACCAAGGAGTGCTGCTGGAGTATTCTGTGAATGGTGGAATCACCTGGAGCCTCTTAATGGAAATTTTCTATGATCAATTCAGCAAGCCTGGGTTTGTAGATAACTTCTTCTGCCTATATAATTTCTTGTGCTGAAGTCAGGTGGTCTTGAATGTTTTGTAAGAACTTGACAGATATATTACTGCTGTGGTTTGGATGCTGTATCTTTAAGACTTGACCTTTCCAGTCCTACAAGCATTGATGAATGGCTTGAACATCAACATTTGTGCAGCTGCTACAGCAGAAATACAAGGGTAGTAAGGAATCTGTAGCAGTCCAGTAGATTCATAAATGGTTGCAGAAAGACAGATAATTAGCCTCTGTATTGATGTCCATCTTGTTCTTTTGCATTCTAGTTTCTTACTGACAGGAGCCAGCCCCCTAGAACTAGATAGAAAATGGTGTTGAGAAGAGAAATTGAATTTTTTCAAGTCTATCAGAAGGATGAATGCGCTCAAGCAATTTTCAGACATTTGAGAGATTCAAACCATGCATAGATATGGGTGGACCTTCCCTCACTAATTAATTTAAGACTTACATAAAATGGGACTGGGATGGACCCATTATTTTTTGTTTCATTTGAGTTCACCAAGAAATCGCTAGGACTTTAATTGGATAAGAGATTTAAGTTATCTGCTGTAATGGAAGTTAAAAAATGGCACTGGAACATTGCTACCTGCTGAAAGGCTCCGGGTTGAATATTGTAATTTTAATTTTACCTCAACATTGTCCTTCATAACATTTCCCTTAATTGGGACCTAGTCTAGACCATTGCATTTTGCCCCATAAGCACAGCTGGAACACATAAGATTTCTCAAACCATTCCACAGTCTGACTACTGGCCTTTCCCACCATACTCCAAACCCCTGTCCCAGGGACGTTGCTAGGAGTGATCAGGAAGGTTTTTGTTTCAGCAGTCCCTCATAGGGGAAGACGGGATAGATCACCCAGTCTTCCCCTACTTTCCCAACTTTCACATACTCCAGGAAGCAACAGGAATGGACCTGGTCAAAAGAAGTGTCCCATGGCTTTCTGACAACTAATTTCCACTTTGTGTTTCAGCTTTGTGAACATCCTCCTTCCCTATGATGCCAAAACCATTGGGACACGCTTCCGCTGGTGGCAGCCTAAACATGATGGCCTGGACCAGAATGACTGGGCTATTGACAACGTGTTGATCTCTGGCTCAGCTGACCAGAGGACGGTGATGCTCGACACCTTCAGCAGCGCTCCCCTGCCGCAGCATGAGCGCTCCCCTGCCGACGCAGGGCCCACTGGGAGGATCGCCTTTGACATGTTCATGGAAGACAAAACTACAGGTAAAAGTGTTAGGTTGTTCTAAATTAAAGAGCAAGTCAGTGCAGTGATTTCTGAATCTGTTGAGCTCCCAAATCTTTGTCTCACAAACTATCACGTCACTACAGGAGTCCTGCCTTTTGGTTTTAGTTCACAAAATGCAGAATGAAAAGATGAATTGTAATTTTTCCTTTTCTACTGTGTGGATTTTCTTAGAAGATTAATTTCTCTCAAAGAAAGGAAAATTATTTTAAAATGCCAGATTATTCTACAAAAATTTCTTGAGTATTTGTTACCATTTCTTAACTTTTTAAATAATTCTTCAGTGAATTTATGTTACATTGTGCAACTAAATTTTTTAGAGGAACTATTTCTGGATGTTTACAAGGCTTAACAGCTAACAGTGCCGGGGTACCCTTTGTGCAGACATATGGGCAATATTCATTAAAAAGTTGATCCACAATGTCCAGTAGAACAAAAGTTTATGTTTTGAATAAGTCCTTACTTCTTGAATATTAAAAAATAATGCTATAACACTTATGTAAGAGAGAAGTAAAAGGTGCTTTGAGCAATGAATGTGGATGTGGTAAATGTAATAAATATGTACATGGGAAAGATGGGGAGCTGGCGTTCTCAGGAGCAAATGCTAAATAATTCTCATATAGGCTGAAAAACAAAGCCATGAATCACCTTTAGTAGTTAATACTACTCCCTGTTTTCTTTAATTTATATTGTCATTGTATATTACTGACATTCCCATTTATTTTCAAGTAAATGAACATTGGTTATTCCATGATGATTGCTCAATTGAGAGGTTTTGTGATTCTCCTGATGGTGTCATGATCTGTGGGAGTCATGATGGCAGAGAGGTCTATGCAGTCACCCATGACCTGACTCCTACAGAAGGCTGGATTATGCAGTTCAAGGTAAAATCTCTGCATGAAACATAAATATGCAAAAACACATTTTGCTCCAAGTCTAAGTAGACTTTTCTTGAGATAGGATGATGTATAGGCCCACACATGAGCCATTCCCTAAGGGAAATGTTTTATTATCAGGTCATCCTTAATTTTTTTCACCTGCTCCATGTTGGTCAGCTTTAATAATCTGAGCTGTTCTCAGAGGTGACACACTCTTCCAGCATAGCAGTTGTAAGGACATCATGTACTAAATATATTACACATATATGTTGCTGCCTATGTTAACAACTGCTTGGTCAGGGAAAAGCAGCTCAGAAGTGTCCACACTGGTCCTATGTTGGCATGCATTCACATCAAACCTGTACCCAAACCACCCTTCACACACCCCTGTACCTAAATTGAAGAAATAACCCAGCCCAGCAATATAGAAGTTACAAGAGCCCTTTGGACATCTCTCCCATAAAGAAGGTCTGTCTGACATAACCAAGCTGGGTGGCCTCCTCTGAAATATTCAAATCTTCAGTTGTGTGGGAGGGGAGATTAACTTTATTAGTTATGGGGTAGTGGGGTAAAATGCACAAGTGTTAAAACCTGGAAATCCAGAAACGTGAGCTAACTAGAAGAAAATTAACCTGAATATGATGCCTGTTCTCAGTCTTGGGAATACTGATGGGATCTGCAGATAACCAGTACCATACGTGCATTATTACTGCCATGATTCAAGTAAAATCCTGCAGTCAGTTTTCATGCTGAAACTTTTTTTTTTAATTTCTAATTTACTTCTGCTCTCCTCTTTATTAGGTTTCTGTTGGATGCAAAACTTCAGAAAAACTTGCACAAAATCAGGTCCATGTGCAGTATTCCACTGACTTTGGCGTTAGCTGGAGTTACTTAGTACCTCAATGTTTACCAGCCGATCCAAAATGCTCTGGGAGTGTTTCACAGCCATCTGTCTTCTTTCCCACAAAAGGGTGGAAAAGAGTAACTTACTCACTGCCTGAAAACCTTGTGGGCAAGTAAGTATGAATATGCTACTCATTTTGTCTGGGATTCTGTACCATCTGAAAAAAACAACAGAGGATACATCTGCCCTTTCATTTTCTTTCAAGGAAAGTGCAGACTAGCAGTGTTCATGTCCATTACATTTGCTGCATAATTTTATTTCCTGTCAATCAAGATTGACCATGACTGTTGGTCTGAACAACCAGCAAAGTTATCCTCTGCAGTCTGCTCCAGTACAGCATGTTCTGCTCTGTTCAGACAGCCGTGGTCAATTAGAGAGTAGATTTATGACCTTACTGAGTGGAAAAGTTACCCTTATTGTCTGCAGTCATCTGCACATATGCAAACCATTTGTCTTTTTCTGCAAAATTAAAATTTCTTCTATTCTTTGAGTAATCTGCTTAGGAAGTATAACCAAAACTGAAATTCTCTTGCAAGAAGCCAGAATAGCTTCTTCCGGCTTCAGAAGTGTCTGGAATCCATCCATATGTAACATAGATAGTACATCTGTAAGGAAGATAAGGATATGGATAAAATCAATTTTAACAGACACTGCCAGATATTACTTGTGGAAGCTTGGAGGATACCAGAGTCATAAGTATATTGCATTTCACCCACCTGTTTTTTCAATTGAGCAAAGCTGATTTACACATCTGTCTGGTTTACTTCCTTTATGTCTAGTCCTGTGAGGTTTCGGTTCTACCAGAAATACTCAGATATGCAGTGGGCCATCGATAATTTCTATCTGGGCCCTGGTTGTCTGGAAAACTGTAGAGGTCATGGAGACTGCCTGAATGAGCAATGCATCTGTGATCCTGGGTACTCAGGACCAAACTGCTATCTCACCCAAACACTGAAGGTAATTTTTTTTTGCATGCATTAAAGAGTGAATATTGCCATGTGTTTGTCTGAGGAAGTGAGAGAGGGAAGGGAATCGATCCTACTGGAAATTTAGCTTTGATTTCTGTCAGCCTGAAGATACTCAAATCCATTTTCAAATCTTTTATAATTTTTTTTAAACAAAACTATTACTGCAGTATTTAAGTACTGAATTTGCAAGTAATACTGCAAATTGCTGCTCAATACAGCTCTGAGGAAGTTCACTGTTCATCCTTACATCATCGTTAGACAATACTCACCCTTAAACATATGATTATATTTGATCAAGACCTGTAAAAAGATTGCCTTTATCAGGAAAGAGCTTACTGAAGTAGGGAATGCATGAAAACAACAGAAAATTATTTAAAATTATTCACCTAACTGCTGTTAGTGTTGCCCCATATGAAGCAAGTGAAATCTAGTTAGATATTGCTAATTTAAAAGTTAAGATTTTAAAAATTTAACATATTTAGAAAAGAATATGTAAGGAACTTCAAATTAGTTTAAAATGTAGTATTTACTACCTCTTTTCTTCTACATCAGATAAGAACATAGCTATCATGTAATTTGAATTATTATAAACCTATAGTTTGCATCTGAAATACTAATTCTATGAGCAAAGACAATTATCTTTTTGCAATTTTTAATTAGCAATGTATTCTTCACATTGAGGACTTTTGGGATAAAATCCTAGCAATTTTAGGGGAGCTTTACTACTATATCCTTAAGGCCAGGATTACGCTCTTGGTATTGCTTATACTGCACACCTGAAGGTAAGTGGAAATCTAAGATATATCCTAGATGTTTTTCAGTGCAAGTATTTGTACAGGCAGTTGCAACACATGCATATTCACTACAATAACCCTAACATTTCATTGCAGTACTGGTTTTGCTGAGCAAAAAGTATATAATAGCCATTTCTCCCATATGTACTAGAAAGGTACTGGTACGGTGTTACATAGTCTTAAGCACAGTTATGAATTAGACTCACTGTGGTGGCTGACCCTGTCTGGAGGCCAGGTGCTCAGCAAAGTTGTTTCAACACTGCCCTCCTCAGCTGGACAGGGGAGAGAAAATACAAGAAAAAGCTCATGGGTCAAGGTAAGGACAAGGAGAGATCACTCACCAATTACTGTCATAGGCAAAACAGACTCTACTTGGAGTAATTAGTTTAATTTATTGCCAATCAAATCAGAGTAGGGTAATGATAAATGAAAACAAATTTTAAAACACCTCACCCCTCCCTTTTTCCCACACTCAACTTCTTCCCAATTTCTCTCCCTCCTCCCTCCCAGTGACACAGGGGAATGGGGTTGTGATCAGATCATCACATGTTGTCTCTGCCACTCCTTCCTCCTTGGGGTGAGGAGTCCTCACACCCCTCCCCTGCTCCAGTGTGGGGGTCCTCCCATGGGAGACAGTCCTCTATGAACTTCTCCAATGTGAATCCTTCTCACAAACTTCCCCAGCATGGGTCCTTTCCACAGGGTGCAGACCTTCAGGACTAGACTGCTCCAGCATGGGTCCCCCATCGGATTACAAGTCCTGCCAGCAAACGTTCTCCAGCATGGGTTCCTCTCTCCACACGGCCACAGGTCCTGCCAGGAGCCTGCTCCCATATGGGCTTCCCATGGGGGTCACAGCCTCCTTTGAGTGCATTCCCTTGCTCCAGTATGCAGTCCTCTGTGGGCTGCAGGTGTATATCTGCTCCTCCATCAACCTCCATGGGCTGCATGGGGACAGCCTGCCTCACCATGGTCTTCTCCATGGCCTGCAGAGGAATGTGTGCTCCAGCCCCTGGATTACCTCCTCCCCCTTCTTCTTGACCTTGGTGATGGCAGAGTTGTTCCTCTCACATATTCTCACTCCTCAGTCTAGCTACAATTACTCTTGATGGGTTTTTTCCTTCTTAACTCTGTTATCCCAGAGGTGCTACCACCGCTGCTGATGGGCTCAGCGAGTCCATCTTGGAGCCAGTTGGCATTGGCTCTGGTGGACACAGGGGAAACTTCTAGCGGCTTCTCACAGGAGCCACCTCTGCAGCACACCCCGCTCACCCCCACAGACACACTATGAAAATCTTGCCAACCTTATTCATTTGCACATGCAAATCCTAGTGTGCTGGATTCCCTCCCAAATATGTTCAAATCTAGCCTTAACATATTTTCCTATTTAGTCAATTCAGTTCAAGTGTCTAAATGCTTACCTAATTATCTTCAGTCACCTTAAAAATTTTTTAGTGTTCATGAGCCCTAAATATGTTTAGGTCAGTTTCTGTTGTGGTCATCACAAAGGCTTAAGTTCATAATTACTTGTGCTTTATGTTAATAAACACCTTACAGACTTTCCTGAAAGAGCGCTTTGACAATGAAGAAATTAAACCAGATTTATGGATGTCCTTAGAAGGTGGAAATACCTGTACTGAGTGTGGGATTCTCGCAGAAGACACAACTCTCTATTTTGGAGGTGCAACTGTGAGGCAGGCTGTCACTCAAGATCTGGACCTGCGGGGGGCAAAGTAGGTCATGTTTCCACATCATTTTAATAGCAATTTCTGTTAAACACTGATAAAGCAGCAGGCGGCATAGCTTGTAGCTCAGGGAATTCCTAGGAATTCCTAGGCCACCAAAAGCCTAGTGTTACCTGAGGTAGACACTAATGAGATTATGATTCTCAAGGCATTGATGCTTTCAGATGAGTCACAGAGGGTAAGGCTCACTCTAGCACAGGGACAAGGGTCCTCCATGTCCAGGTGAAGCATCAGGTTCCTTTCCTCAGGAGTGTTCTCGCCTCAGCAATGCCTGTACTGCAAAGAGGTGAGATACCACAGTCTCCTGGGCATCTCTGTCTCTACTCCTGCACTCATCAGCTGTGTCTCCCACTGAGTTCAGAACATAACCACTGCTGCTCACTCACCCCGCCCCCCCACCCCACGAGGGGAAAAGAAGGAGGGGGAAAGAAAAGAGGGGAGAAGAAAAAAAATGGGAAGACAAAGGGTTGGGATAAGGACAGTTTACTGGGACAGCGAAGGGAGAGAGAACTAACTATAACAGGACTCTACAGCCAAATATACAGAACTGGTAATACACGATGCAGTTTTTCACCAAACCACATGGCTCAGGCGTACAGCTCAGACCCATCCCAAAGCCTGACTGTCCCCTAGCCATGCGTCCTGGAGCTGTGTGCTCCTCCCCCACCAGCCCCCCTTTATGCTGAGCATGACATCATGGTATGGAATACCCCCTTTGGTTCGTTTGGGTTACCTGTCCAGCCTGTGTCCCCTCCCAGTTTTCTGGGTGCTCCCCACCTTCTCATTAGCAGGGGAGCAGTAAAAGCTGGAAAGTCCTTGACTGCTTGGCAATGGCTAAAACATCAGTCTGTTCCAGCACTGTTCTCACCCTGACTCCCAAACACAGCACTACACCAGCTGCTAGAAAGAAAATTAATTTTGTCCTACCTAAACCCAGGACACCCTGTTATACCCAGTCAGAGCATCCCCTTTTTTTTTGATGTATGACAACTGTCTCCCAGTCTCAGATATCTTCTCCAGGCTAAACCAGTCCTGGCCCCTCAGGCTCTCCTCACAGGGAACATGCTCCATGCCCATCATTTCAGTGGCCTTCACTCACCTTACCTTACTTTATCAACTTCTTTTATGTCTCTCATTGATATAAGAGCACCTTGTTAACTCATGCTGAGCTCTCCTTCCACCAGCACTCCCAAGGAACTGTTAGCAAACCGGCTCCCAGCCGCTCAGTCCCCAGCCAGTATGACTGCAAGGGTTTAGCGCCTCCCAGGGGCAGGACTTTGCTGAATTTCATGAAGTTTCTGAGAGAATTACAAGGCGATGGTTTTGGAAGCCTTTGTTCTACTTGCACATCGATGTTACTTGCTTAAAAATGACAGAATTTCATACATTTTCAGTACATCTGCTAGCAGAAAGCAAACTTGTTGATTTAGCAGACCTTTAACAGATGTAAACGTAAACATTTACTCTTAGGTTTCTACAGTACTGGGGGAGAATTGGGAGTGAAAACAACATGACAACATGCCACAGACCAACTTGCAGAAAGGAGGGAGTTCTGCTAGACTATTCCATTGATGGAGGCAAGTACATCCAGTAGTTTTAGCTAAGCTACAGCCTTGTTCTCTATTCAAGCACCATGAATATCTGTGAAGTTGTCAGAGAGATTCAAAACAATAAAACAATTTTCAATTGTAAAGTTATTTTTGTTCCTGTAAAGTTTTTTCCCCCGCTTAAAATTTTCATCTATTGCTCAGGAGTTTTCCATAATCCTTCTGCCTGGTTTCAGTAATCAGTGGCTTCCAGCCAATTTGATTTCTTTATAAGATTACAGGATTACTCTTGCAATAACCAACAGTTGCCGACTACCCTTAGAAGTTAAGATTTGTCTATCAGAAGGTGATAGCTATTAATTTTTACTTCCTATTTCTTCTTTCTTATTCTTGTACAAGATCTACCATATGCTTATTTTAATTACTATACGTGCATCTTTTCATTCCAGGAATATCCTGGACTTTGCTTCATGAGATGGATTACCAAAAATACATCTCAGTCAGGCATGACTACATCCTCCTCCCCGAACACGCGCTGACCAACACAACCCGCCTGCGCTGGTGGCAGCCTTTTACCATCAGCAATGGGATTGTGGTTTCAGGCCCGGACCGGGCACAGTGGGCTCTGGACAACATCCTGATCGGAGGAGCAGAGATCAACCCCAGCCAGCTGGTAGATACCTTTGATGATGGTAAGACAGGCTGTTGTCTGGCATTATCTCATCTGAGACAAGCCCTGTGAGCCTGCAAGCACATTTTAACTCTGTACATTTTTCATTTCATAGACTAATGCTATCAGTATGCTATTCTTATTCATAATAGGGACGTGTAAATACATATACATGTATATTCAGATATGTATGCGTGTATATACAGATACGTATAGACCTATAAGAAAGGCAAAAAATATTTATTTTGGTCCAAATAATTTCATTTAAATTCCTGGTAGTAAAATTTTATTTAATCATATTTATTGAAAGTACTATTATTTAAACATTTTAATTATGTGTCTGGAGCTGATGTTTTTATTGTATGTTATTAGCTTGTTTAATGTCTGTTACAACAGATAGCATCAATTTACAGTTTATATCACTGAAATACTGTGTCTAGTAATTCTGTGGGTTCATTACTAAGCCTTGCTGTTTACTGATGTTTACTGAGACAATGCAGTAATTGTCTTTAACTCTTGTTAATAGAAGGCACCTCTCATGAAGAAAACTGGAGTTTTTACCCTAATGCGGTCAGGACTGCGGGGTTCTGTGGAAACCCATCATTCCATCTGTACTGGCCAAACAAGAAAAAGGACAAAACACACAACATCCTGTCCTCCAGGGAGCTCATTATACAGCCGGGGTACATGATGCAGTTTAAAGTAAGAAATGTTCTCTTTCTCTCCAAAGTAAAATATGCGATGAAAAATCATCTAATGTGTCTCCAGAAATTATTCTTCTTCCAACTAGGATGCTCAATTGGACAAGTAATAAATAACAACTTTTTATTAGAATTTAAAGGAAATTCTGAAGTGTAGGCAATGGAAAACAGAAAGGTTACATGAATACTAACTGACAAATTACTCTGATTGTCTGTATGCTTTGGGGGTTACTGAGAGGGACTGGAAGTCTAATCCCTTTCTCCTGAAATTACTGAGCATCAGATACTATAGGAATTATTTTCTAAGGTGAGAACACACAGCATGCAGAATATGCCATTTTCCCCTAACTCATGATTAAACAGAAAAGGTAAGGTAGAGGCAGGATGGAGAAGAGTGGCATATTTCTCTAAGGAGAAACTTTGTCACTGTGATGGTGTCAGAGCACTGGAACAGACTGCCCAGAGAGGTAGTGGAGTCTCCTTCTCTGGAGACATTCAAAACCTGCCTGGACACATTCCTGTGTGGTTTAGTGTAGGTGATCCTGCTCTGGCAGGGGGGTTGGACTAGATGATCTTTCAAGGTCACTTCCAGCTCCTAACGTTCTGTGATATGGAAAATACAAAATGCCCAAGTGGAAGGTACCCCTTCTTCTTTCTTGTGCCGTGGCAAATTATCTAAATAATCAGAGAAACATTTTTGAATACTTTGTTTTAAGGTAGAATTCTGCACAGGGCCAAAGGCAACATGTAGTTGTTGTCCAGAAATGTTCTAAGCCCTTCCCCAAGCACCATGTCTTAAATAAGCCAGGAACTTTCATGGCTTAAATAAGCCATGAAAGGGGAATAATCAAAAGAACCATCTATTTTCTTGTTGGTTTTTTCCTTGCTCTTCTGTATAACGAAATAGTTCCAGAATTTTCCATCTTCCACTAATCAATATTTTCACCTTTCCTCAACACCGTTGCCTAATTTCTAGTGACTAATACAGCCTCTAAAGTGCTGCTTCCTCCACTTATACAGCATGCCACCCTCCACAGCCTGATATGATTTTTACTACTGAATGCCAAGGCGCCCCAAAGCTGAGCAAGATTTCATTATATATCACATTAAATGTCTACCTGAATTGTTATAGCAGCCAATTTTATTTGTGCTATAGATTGTGGTTGGCTGCGAGGCAACTTCTTGTGGGGACCTCCACTCTGTGATGCTGGAGTATACAAAGGATGCCAGGTAAATGACAGCAGAATGCACAGATGTTAAAAAAAATTATGATATTAAAAGCCTAGAGAGCTTTTATTTATTAAAACAATTACTTTGCTATTCATCTTGTAACAGGATCTGAACAAAGCCCATTTACAAGCACTGGGATTTGTCTACATAGCTCCCATAAATTCTCTTTATAATTTCTCCCAGATGTTGACAGATTCATGGCACTGAGCTTGCAGTTAGAGTCATGAACATGCTCCTGTTACAAATGTGCTCGTAGAAAACCACATTCACAGGAAACTGTTGTCTTAGTAAGACACAGGACTATATATTGGACTATATATTTAGCACCAGGCTGTAATGAAATGGAGGTTACTTAATTCCAATTTGGTCTTTAGCAAACAACTAATAACCCTGTCTCCTGTGCTGCAGTATAGTAGTGCATTATCATTTGTAGAAGTGAAGGCATAGTCTGTGCTCAAATGACTGTGGATGCATGTGGAGCTACAGAGCAGGGAAACTATTGCTGAGCATCTCTTGGGTTTGTTTAGTAAGACAGGCAATGCCATGACCCTTAGAAATTGCTTATTTCCCTTTCATTATTCTTTCCAGTTGTTCTAAAATACTTTTTTTTTTTTGTTCCTTACAGAACAGACTCATGGCAGCTCGTCCAGACACACTGTCTTCCTTCCTCATCTAATAGCATTGGCTGCTCCCCATTTCAATTCCACGAAGCTACCATCTATAACTCTGTCAACAGCTCCATGTGGAGAAGAATAACTATCCAGCTGCCTGATCATGTCTCATCCAGGTAGGCTGTGTAAAGGTCAGCTCACTGTGGGCCTGTAAAATGTCAGCTGTCTTGCTGACACTGTTCGCTTGGAACAACTGGTGAATTAAAAGTGCTTCTTTAATGTTGGATTTAGATCTGATACATAATTAATGTTTTTCAGGAAGCTTTTTGTTAAAAGAAGCTGCTATTGCCAATGACTTAGCAGCCTCCCACTATCCAGTTACTGAAGTCACATCCCCTTCATACCACAGTTTTCACTACCTCTGCTGCTGGCATATTTGAACATGGCTGTGTACGGGTGTTTAATCGCTAAGTGTCATATTACTATGTTTGGATTTTGGTGTTTGCAGTGCAACCCAGTTCAGGTGGATTCAGAAGGGAGAAGAACTAGAGAAGCAAAGCTGGGCAATTGACCATGTGTACATCGGGGAAGCATGCCCTAAGCTCTGCAGTGGCCGCGGATATTGCACAACTGGAGCCATTTGCATTTGTGATGAAGGATACCAAGGTTTCATTTCTTCAGTTTCTTTCTTATACATCTGATGCAGTCTACTCTAGCTCAAAATTGAACGAAAAGATAAAGACGGTGTGATGCAACATGTCCATAAATCACTGGAATGATTGAGTAACAGTTTATAGATGAATAATCTGACAGAGCTGCAAAATAACAGCTCTTGTTTTACTCTTTCTGGATTGAGTCAGTAGTCTCTCCTGCCTGACACTGTATGTAGAGCCCACTCAGCCTTCATCGAAGGCACAACCTGGCTACCTGCTCACCCAGAAACGGCTTCTACCCCTGTGCTCCTTCCAACGGGGTGTGTATAGTGGATGCAGATGAGGGTGACTGATCCCTGCCAGGGACTCAACCCAGTGCCCCGTTGGGACACAGTGTTCTCATCTAATCCCACAGTGCAGCTAAGCCCATGCTTAATGGTACCTGAGTGCCCTCATTAAATTAGAAGTGCCTTGTGGGAGCGGAGCCAGTATCTAACATCTTCCAGGACAGAGTCTCATTATTTCATCATGGTTGGATACCTTCCCTGGTTTAGATGCATTTCCCATCAACCAGCAATGTGAGGTTTCATATATTGACATCAATGCAAAATAGGAGAAACCCTATTACAGTTCTTGAACTGATACTGTTGGATAAAATAAGACTCACAGCCTCCATTTTCTATAAACAAATGTCCCGCAGTGTGCACATTATGAGTGGATCTGCTGCCATATATTCAGCCTGTAGTCACACTGCATATGGAGCCACAACCCTGCATGGAATTACAGGAACTGTAACTCAATTTTCTCGATGCTTTGGGTTTTTCTGTGTTTTATAAATTCACTGTATCATTTTTTAGGTGATGACTGCTCTGTTTTTAGCCACGACCTCCCCAGTTATATTAAAGATAATTTTGAATCCGAAAGAGTCACTGAAATAAACTGGGAAACCATTCAGGGGGGAGTGATAGGGAACGGATGCGGACAGCTGGCGCCCTATGCCCATGGAGATTCACTCTATTTTAATGGATGTCAAATACGACAGGCTGTTACTAAACCTCTGGATCTCACCCGAGCAAGGTAATATTTTGAGCCTAAAAAGCTCTTTTAGCAGCTCATGAGAAAGGAAACTCTTTTTATGTACATGCAGTCATGTGAGCCAGTGTTGGTGAGGATGGACTGACCTGGCTCTACCATGCAGTCAGATGTGGCTGGCAGATAAACATTACGGTTGGTAAGATGCTTTGTGACTTCCATTTGGGAGATGGAGTGAGAAGGAGCGATGTCAGATGAAAAGGTCAGATGTTTTCATCATGCCCAATGGAGCACTGTCTAGTAAGTCAGCTCTCACAATGAAGCTGTTGGCAAAGACTGGGCACCAGACTGTCTGGACCAGTGCCTGATCTGATAAGACAAATCCCGTGTTTGTATTTGCCACCACAACGGTCATGACTAAAGATGCTATTAGTAATTACAGGCTCATTTTCCCATTTCAGTTGTCAAACAGAATTATGTTCACCTGGCAATGAACAGGAGTATACTTTTCATCTCTTGAGCCACTTTGGCCATGGAAAAACAAACGCAAACAGCCTGTGCTGGCTCTTAACAGAGTGACAGGTTTCTGGGCTGGTTTGTATTTAGTTGTCTAAAGCAAGATTAGAAACAGGATGAATTAGCAAATGGGCCAGATATAAATCAGGTTCTTCCTTTCCTATTTGAACACCCAGAAAGAAGATAAGAAATCTTTTAGGCACTTTATTATATTCAACCTTTATTTGCCCTTCTTTAGCTTTTCATACACTCATCTGCATGTCTGTAGTGTTTCTGCATCTGAGTTTTGTGTGGATACATTGGAAAATTGGATCTGTTGCCTCCAACTTTGCAGCAATATGTCATACATGGTGAAGTATTACTTTGAAACAGAGCTGTGTTTTAGAGATGTGAGAACAGTTTATTTTGCAAGCTAAAAGTAGTGATTCTTGCAGATGCTCCAAGTCTTAATATGGTAAATGCAATAAACCTGGAAATGCTATTGCTCCTGTTTGAATACTTTTTGCATATTGAAAATCCCTTTTCTCTCTGTGTTTTACAGCAAAATCATGTTTGTTTTGCAAATTGGAAGCATCTCACAAACAGACAGCTGTAATACCAATCTGAGTGATCCAAACACTGTAGACAAGGCAGTGCTCCTCCAATACAGTGTAAATAATGGAATTACATGGCAAGTAATTGCACAGCATCAGCCAAAGGACTTTATACAAGCCCAAAGAGTGTCTTATAATGTTCCCCTGTGAGTACCCAGTCACATTTCATTACCTCTAACTGCACAAGATATATTTCTGCTAAGAAAGAATCAATCTTTGCATCACTGTACAAGAAAAAAGATTCATGAGAGGGTAAACAAAGAAGAAAACTTAAAAGGAAGGCTGATTAAGAGATTCCAGCCTAGAGTTTATCAATGTACTTGAAAGAAAAACAGAATATGAAAGGGAAAAATTAATCTTTCTTATCTGTGTGTTTTTTTCACCACTAAATGTTTTGCATATATGGTGTGCTAAGGCTCAGGGATGTAGAAATAATGGTTTGACTTTGCTTTCAGTTCCTGTTGGGGATAGGTAGGGATGTGCAAGCCACTGACAGTCTGCAGCTCTCACAGGCTCTTTCGTTTATGATGACAGGGAGGCACGAATGAAAGGAGTCTTACTGCGCTGGTGGCAGCCCCGTCACAACGGAACAGGTCATGATCAGTGGGCTTTGGACCACGTAGAAGTCGTCCTGTGAGTATCAGCTTCACCTCATCCCACCCCATCTCAGAAAGCACTGAAATCCTCCAGCATGGCACGAGTGTTAAGCTCAGTAAGAACCGTTGTGGCCCATGGAAACCTTTGAGAACCAGTCCTTGCTAATGCTCTGCCCTAACTGCAACCGTCAGTGGTTAAGATGGTCATGAAATGAGTGGTACAGCAGGAGTATGTGTTGTGCAATGTGGAAAAATGCAGAAGGGAAAGCGGGGCTTTATCACCACCGGGTATCGGTGCGTTCCTGTAATGCAGCAATGACTGCAGAATGTATTGTGCTGGGACATAAGAAAGGGTATTTCTGTTCGATGCTGTGCTGCCATGTAAGGCTGATTTATATCCTTTTGAAGATACAAAAGACTCTGCTGTATTGCTCTTTGCACAAAATAATGTTGTTGTGCCTCTGAAAAAATTGCGTTAGCAACTAATGCCTTATTCATTTCCTTTTTTTAGTAAGAAGGATACTGTTCAGAAACAGGGTTCACTATATCAGGTTCCTATGGTCCGAGCTCTATACTCCCCTGTCAAGATTTTACCAAGTAAAGTGTCTGCACCCTTCTGTTCTCCCATTCTTGAGATGGGTTTCGCTGGCAGCTAACCCATTTCTCCTGTGTTACGTCACGAAGAGATGACCTGCTTTTTCTCTAACAATTTAGTTCCAGTAGAAGTGAAATGCTAGTGACCTCACGGGCGGGAACTCATCGCTGACAGTGGTTGGCAGAGAGAGGCATGCCTGCTCCATAGATAGGTTCAAACATTCCTTTTATTGAACAATTTAAAAACCAGTAATGAAGAAATTAGGCTTGGATAACCTCCAGCCTGTGTAATTATAACCATGAGGTTTCTGAATTAGCAGAGACACTGCAAGTAATGTTTTGTAACAGTAGCAAAGTGAATTATCTGATTGCTAGTTAGCCCTGTTCTTCTGTCCACCAAGAAGCACCAGCTTGCATGGCAATCATATCAACGCCAAACCAAATTGGTCCCCACACTGAGTACACGCTCTGCTGCTTTTACACACCTTGCTGGGCTCTGCCTCCATAACATTAAGCTTAAAGCTTGAAGGAACAGAGAGACAGATGTGATTCCGACTTAGTTAATTAATGGCTGTACGATGCTGCATCAGGAAAGATATGAAAGGCTGTGAGCCTGCAGGAGGTTCACAGTCTATGGGAAACCATGGGAAAGGGAAACAGTGGTTCTGAAATATTCCTGTGTCTTTCTGCTTGGGATTGAAAAAAAAAGAAAGAAAGAAAAAATCAGGTGGGGAAAAAAAAATAGAGCATAATACTATCCATCAATCCTAGGGAGGATTAGGGAGTATAAGTAGGAATAGGACAGATCTTTTAAAACTGATTCTTAGGCTAAATTCTAGAGAACTTCCTTGACAGGGAGATCTGCCAGGTTGAGTGGTGACAGGTCAGTCATATGAGATACATTATACTAGAATGGAGACAGCAATAGAAATGCTATAGCAAGTAATCACACCTTGCCCAGAGGAGGAACCAGATGGACAGGCAGTGCCTTCTGATGGCTCCTCTTTTTCTCCTGTTACCGAGCTCTAACACTCTTCTGAATATTGGCCAGCATATCAGGCTAGAGAATAAGAGCTTCTGTTCTGTCCAAGTGACACCTGGTACAATCCACAGAGGAAGACAGACCAAACCAGACAGATTTCTCCTTTACTAGGTACTGTGAAATGCAGTGCCATGGCAGTGTACTTCCCAAAGGCCAGATGTGGAGTTCCTGCCCCTGCTAACTACAACACGAGATGTACTGCTCAGGAAAGGCAGAATTACATGCTGTGGCACAACTGGTTCATATGCCAGCACATGCTCAAACCTGAAAGGGGGCACTGACCTCTCTGTTTTGCTCAAGTTCTATCTGCACCTTCTAATTCATCAAAATATTCTGCAGACCTCTTAAATTTTATTTGCCAGTAACCCACAAAGGGTTCAATAAAGCTCTTGGAAGGCTTTCTGAAGGGAAACACGCTGTGCCTTGTCAACAAATACTCCCACCTGGGTTTTCCTTTAGCTCTGCTGTTTCACTCTGCCACCTCACACTGCTCCCTTTGCCCCCAGCACTTCAGTTTCTTCCACTGTGAAATGATGAAGACACTTGGTCACCTTCACAGAGTGCTTCCAGGCATAGAGAAGGGAGTGTCTGTCAGCACTAACCCTGGATGACCCTGCACACACCAGGGCTATTGGGATTCATACCATGAGCACTAGGCATAAGGCAGAATTCCTTCCTTTCCCAATGAAGGACACAGAAACCCTGCCTGCCCCTGGGAAGAGCAAGCCACCCCACCCTGGCAGCTCTCCAGTGAGAGGCAAGGAGGTAGTGTCCTTCAGGTGCTCTGCCCTCCCACTGAGATTGCCAGAGGAGAGGTCTATGGGTGATAGCCACCCCAGAGTTCTCTGGCATGGCATGAACTAAAACCACCCAGCTGGGTGTTGTCATTACCTCTTCCCACTAATTCATAGGGAGCCGTTGGAGAGTCAATAGGCTTCTGCCTGGCTTACTCCTCCCAAAGCTGGGATACCTTAGGAAACATCTGTGCCTCCCAATTGGAAATAATTCCTGCTGGCACTTGAACTTTCCCTCAGAAAGTCATGAACATTCACGGCTGCAAAACATGTTGATGGTCTGTGTCTAATGCAGTCTGTGCTTGGTCCTCTTAAAGCCCTGCACTCCATCACGCCCCTGAAGGAGACTCCATACACCTCTGGGCACCATCAGAATTATCTTCATTGGTCTTGGTTTAAGTCCTAGGTGTTCATGTTTGTTTGAGATCTGTGCACCCATGTTGCCGCAGCAGGCCAGCCTCTTGCCTGTGAGGTGTTACAGCAAGAAGCGCCCCCTACTCTGTCAAGGAGGTGTGACTTGGCACATACAGAAAGAAATTCTTAGCTTTACAGACATTTCATCTCGTGTTTCCTTCTCTACCTTGTGGGCTGACAAAGAGACTGGATTTTCCCCAAATGCCTGAGGTGTTGGCTTGGCTGCCGGCACCCCCAGGTGTACCCTGTATCCGCTTTTCCTCAGCCCACAGGCAAGTGAGCCACACTTTCTTGGAGCAGACTAAGAGCTGGAGGAAGAGGGCAAGCAGCTGCCAGCACAGATGCTGTAGGGATTGATTTTATTTCCCACCCAGCTTGGGGAATGTCCCTGCTCCTCCTTACAGTGCTCAACCCGGGGACAAATCTGTGAATACCCGCTGAATGCCTGCTTTCACGCCTCAACTCTTCTTAGCAGTCCAGAGATTTGAAATTCTGTCACAGAATCCAAGTTTGTAGAGCAGATACCACTTGCAGCTGAAGCACATCCAGGGTCATGACACTCCCTTCAGTCCATTTGATTTCTGAGTCAAGGGCCATCATCTTCCCATCAGCAAACATGTTTTCAGGGTGCAGTTTCTCTTTTCTTTTTGCTCCCAAGACAGTTTGCTGGGGGAAAAATTAACCTGCAGATTATATGTGCATGCAAAATACCTGTCAGTGATAAGAAAAGCCAAAGATAGCTGCTTTTGTATGTTACTTAAAATTGTTCCACTTTTGAATGCATTATTTCAATCACTCATTAAAAAGTAGTATCATTACAACTGTGATGCAGATGCAAATGGTGCTCAAATCGAGCACTTCTTACGAACAGGTGACACACAATAACTGCTTTGACTGTGTGATACATTAAATTGATCTTACCAACTTATTTTAACAACAGTTGATGTCTGTCCTGTACAAGGGAGAGGATACTAGCTGTCGAGTTGTCCAGTCCCTATAAAGCTAGTGCCGATCACTCCTCGTTAGTGCAGCATTTTTTAATCTCCATTCATACAGAAAGCTTTGGGCACAACTCTCACACTGTCCATGTGGCTCTTCTTAGGATAAAGAAGTCTTTTATCTCAGACTTAAGAGTGTTTTTCTGTGCCCCTGTACTTCTGCCCTAAGAAGAGCCCATGTCCAGCCCTGCATTTCATCTGCACATTGTGTACCCCTGGAAACACAGCTCTCAGCCTGTCTGCTGCACAGACACCTCACACTCTTCTGCATGTGCCTTTGGAACTGCCATTTCCCTGTGTCTGGGGCAGGCCCTTACAGACCTCTTACAAACTCAATTCTGGTCAAAGGTATTGAGAACTAAAGGGCAATGATGAGCTGAACACTAAGGCTCCAATGTGGCTTTCTTTGCACCCCAAAACTTGTGATGTTGTCCAAAGGAATTTCAGTTGTGCGAGGACTGCAAGAGATACTTCCTTCACCTACTATTTCAGGGTTACCTGTTGGATAACAGAATGACTCCCTCCATAGCCACCACTCCATGCTCTTCATTGTCCAGATGTCCTCACGTTTTTGGCACAAATGATTTAGCAAGAACTTATGTTGCATTTGGTGCAAAGAATGTTTATCCTTATTTTTCAACATTAAGATACAAATTACATACTGCAGCTCTTACAAAGAGTGCTCATGTGGAAAAGCATTTACATCTGCTTCATTTTTAAGTACAAAGCAATGATTTGAAAAATGCACTTAAATTCAAGTATCAGCATTTATAACAAAGAACAGAAATTGTTGAAACATTAGGCAATTATCTGAATATTCACAACATTTATGCCAAATTTAATATGATGCAGTCTGTGCTTTTATGATATTTTTATTATGTTTCTAAAAAGTGCATGCTGAATTTTATAGAATATAAAATATGATCATTGATTTAAAATATCAGGAAATAATTTGTTCAATTTTTATTTTCAAAAGAGACGAAAAGTCCTATATTGCCTCTAAACCTCATCAGGGTTTTATGACTAATCACAGTGCTGCATGCATTGAAAGGCATTTTCTAACTTGTGTTGTATTTCATTGTTTGCTGTCATTGGTTTTACACTAGAATAAGGTAAGTACTTTCCCTGAATTGATATCAAATGTATGTTGCTGTTACAGCTACAGTTCTTGCACAGTTCTGTCAATGATGGGTCAGTGGAAAACCATCTGTACTCTTTGAGATGTGCCACATGAGGGTCCTGATCCTGCAGCTCTTCCCCAGGGGAGCACTGGGGGGACATTAAACTTAGTGGAAGGTGTTCAGCAGCTCACCACATACCGCAGTGGGAATTTCACTGGGGCTGTGCTGAGAAAGGCTTCTCCTTCTGTGGTGCAGTGAGGCCTGCCAATGGAGGCACCCAGAGCATGGCGTGGGTGACCTCTCAGCTCCAAGGGGGAATTCACACTTTTTTCCTTAATTAACGACCACAGAACTGAAGCCACAGCCAGGTAGTGTCTGTCAGTGAACCTACATGGTGGCATAGCCACGTAACATGCAGCAAGTGTCTCACAGGCAGTTCTTTTGTTTCTTGTAACTCTGCTGCTTTGTGCTGTCGGGGTTAATAGATACCACCAACCAACATAGTTACTGAGCTCTGGGTTCAAATCTCAGGGAGCAAAAGACCTTTGACATCGATATGAGCTGTCAGGACCTCAGTCAGAGCACATCACTATTCTCATTGTAGTACCCTCCTAACAAAGCATTTGCAATTCAGCCTCAAAATTTACCCCAAGCCTAGTCCTGAGAGGGATGCCTGTGCTGTTTTCTAGGGCTTTGTTCATGCTTCATTTTGTTATCCAAATATTTTTGTTTCTATTTGGTTCCTATCGTGCCCTGCCAATTAAAAATAAAAACACAGGAAAACTTAATGACGCTTAGTATATTCTGAGGGGCTTTAGCACATATTTTTCATTCCATTTGGCTGTTCTCTTTTCATAGATTTTAAACTGCAGACCTGTAGTTCAAACTGTGCTTTAGGACACATGCAATAACCAGAATTCTCTGTCAAAGTGTAGAGACCCAGAGCAGCTCCTCATAAATTGTGTTACATTAGGCATTTATTGAACATGCCCTACACAGAATTTTGTCCATCTATATTGACTGCACATTATGTTCATTTAACTAGTATAACTCCTGTGACTTCACTGGAAAGTTACTTATTTTTCTACATAAATTGCAGCAGTTTTATCTTCTATTTATTGTTTAATAATTCACCCAAACCTGTCAAACAGATTATGCAGCAGTTGCTCCTGTTAATTGCTTTTTTTGCTGTTTGCTCCCTCAGCAATACACAGATAACTGTTTTGGATCTGTACTTTTCTGATTCACTGATGGTTCTGTGACTGCACAGAAAAGGCAGAGGGCTCAGCAGATGCTGACCGGTCCATTACATAGTTGCAAAGCAGCCTTCCAGTTGCCACTGATAGCCTAAAAAAAGTTCCGTCCACACCTTCCATTATGGAAGGAGGGGTCTGTTGCTAATAAACCTTCATGCTGCCCAGTACATTTTGGGTGCTCCAAAGAAGAAAACAACAACAAAAGCATGGTAATTTTTTAGCAGTCTGTGAAAATACAAATCATATTTGTTATTAATAGTATTGAAAGCATTCTTATATCCACCAAATGCAAGGAACATGTAACTCCTGCTGCACTATTGTGCTCTCTTGCACAGTGCTTGCCTCCTACCAATATAGAAAATGAATTCACCTACTCTGATTTTGTGGATACCAGACTATACATACTATACAATACAGTACTAGAATCCATAGGATATATGTATTTACCTATAGCAAAAGTGAAAATCATGCCATTTTCTATAGCAGGCATGAAGGTTTTATGTGGCATCCAACCAGTCGTTGGAAAGTCTACCTCAGACATCAGTGAGGGCAAGTTCAAACCATGTCAGTACAAGAAAAAAGATAAGCCTTTAGTTCTTGGGAATTCAGATTTCTCTTATTTTTCACTCACTGCACTACTTTGGTCTTCAGTGGAAGACAAAAATATGTTTCTTTGTAACTTCTTGATCATCATAACAACAGTATGATATATCTAAAAAATAAATAAATCTCTTTTAAGTTATTAGGCAACCCTTTCTTTTTCAATTATTTCTTTTCCTTTCTTTTTGTTGTTTGCTTTATTTTTTCCTTTTCTTTATTGTTTTAAACATCTTCATCATAACTTTAAGGCCAGATACAAAACAGGCATTTGAATTGAAAGAGGCCAAGTGCACCCAGAAGCGTCGAAAACAAATCCAGAAAGTCTCAGTCGAGCTGTTGCTGAATGTGAGCGCACAAAAGGCAGGAGATGGGGAAGCTGAAGGCCCCTGGGACAAGGACTGGAGCTCAGCACATGCCCCAGCTGTCCAAATCATGCCCAAGATGAGGCTCTTACAGCCAAGCTCAGGTCCAGAACTTGCAATTTTTTCAGCCAAACACATTGACGGGCTCTGTTTGGTCCCATGTACCTACAGTGAGGCCACTCAATGTTGGGCTCTGCTTTCTCCCAGGCATCTGTCTCCTGTATTTTGTCTGTGGAGCAGTCTTCTCCCAGTAGATAGGTGCTCTGTCCTCACTTCATGGTTAGGATGCTCTTCTGAGAATTGGGATGTCACCTCAAAGTCCCTGTGTCTAAGGAACCACACATTTCCTTGGCAACAGGAATTAAAGGGAAGGCAAAATTAAGACTTCCTTCAAGCCTCATGACCAACGGCATGAGGAACTTTCAGGAGCAGGTTCAAGGTTGTGATTTCCTTCCTGCCTTCCTCTGAGTCACTCAATATTGCAGTGACGGTGATGTTCCACTGAGATGACTACAGGACCGGAATAAAGCCTGATCTGTGCTTCTTTGCACTTGAGCTACAAGGTAGCATTAAAACTACATAAACTCACCACTGTCACTCTCACACAACAACCCTCTTACAAATCAGCACAGACCTTTCCTGTTCACTTGAACAGTCAGGTCAATGTCAGGACAAGTCAGCCTGAAACACTGAGCCCTCTCTCAACTGCCAAATGCTCTAGAGCTCTGCCTTACTGTGAGAGTGCCAAAAGTGGTGCTGAGTGTGGACCTGTTTGTTTTCATTGTCACCAGGATCTAGACTTTGTTGCATTCTTGTATGTACATTTAAGTGGGGGGGGAAAAAGTTGCAAAGCCTTGGAAAACTAGTTGGGAAGCAACTTAGATTTGTTTAGTTTATAATCTAGGTTTTGGAACAACTGCTTTTACTCAGTTTCGTCAATTGTGTTCTGGACTAGCTGTTGAAAAGGGTATAATTTTGTTATACAGATATTTTTTCAATGAAATTAGCATAGAGCAAAAGCTATCTTTGCCTCTGGAGGCTCATATGTATTTTGCAAAGCGTGAACTACACCTTGTCCTAAGGGCCACATTCACTAAAAGTAAACTTATGCACTACAGACTTATTGCAGTGTGAGTATTTAGCTTTTCACTCCATTGAAAACCTGCCTTGCACCCATAAATGGGAGATTTGTTGACCACAATGTGCACTGCAGGCCTTTACTTCACACTTCACCTTCAAAAATCTGACAGATTGGTTTGGAGGGTCCTACTATCATCCCACCCCCTCAGAGCAGAGATGCTTAGGCCAGGCATCCTTCTCCCACTGCAAGATGATGCTAGAAAGCCCCAGGTCCTAAGTAGGCAGGGAGGATTAGGAGACGGAGTCAGAAATTAGCCCCAGAGTGCATGGGTTCACTGTGACTTTGCAGCTCCTTTCCCCTGGAAACCAAAGGAAAGTTTGGCCACACAGCCACCAGCAGTTCCTCCTTAATGAAACTCCTTATACATGTTGGAGTTGTCCTGGGGGTCTGTATGGTTAATGGTGTGCTCTGATCTGCATCCTCTGACTAAATCTATGGGACTATCTTGTATGCCATTTTTCCATGTGAGAAAGGGGGTCAGATGGCTCTGAAAACTAGAGTCTGGCAGCACTACAGAATACTATCTTTATTTTTTAGAAGTCGTTCTCTGATTAAAAGGTCTCTCCCACACCATGGGACTCCATAGTGCAGAATACAAGAGTCGCTGTCTCACTTAGAGCAACATCTCAGTTGCTTTCATATATCTGGCCGAGTGCACTGCAAGTTGTAAGTCTGAGAAGAGACATCCTTTATCAGAACTGCAGAATACACAAACTCTTTCATTCTCATGTAATCTGAACGCAGTTTGGCTATAGATACATGTAGACCTCTGTTTGTGTGCATGCAACAAAGGGTTTGGATATGATTGCAAACGGACCAAGAAAAGGCACAGCCAGACAAACCCCTGAGACTGTTCCGGAATCCCCTGCCACAGCAGAGGCAGTAGGATGCAGAGGGTCTGTGGTGCTGCACGTGCCATTCTCTCCAAGGTGTATGTAAGTCTCTGTAGGCCAAAAAGTAGACTCATGAGGATGCCCCATAGATGCTACAGCACCATTGTCAAAGCTGCTGAAATATGGAAACTGGAGGTGGGAATCCAGCCCTTAGCAGTTAGATGGGTTTCAGGTACAAAAGTCCCAGACAGCCATCTTGTCCACCACTGCCCTCTCATCATTCTTCCCTCAATGGGAGAAGTAGAAACCTGTTAGGTGGAGGGGGTCTTGTCCTCCGTGTAGGTCTTTCAAAAAAGTGCCCCTTCTTCAACTGGGCTGCAGTCAGGGTGCCTCTTGCCTGGTTTTTCTCAGAGGTGATGCTGCCTATTTTTCAGATCTTCCTTTTAATGTGGATGGGATGTACTGGGGAGGGAAACAATAAGTCTGCATAAAAGTGTTGTACTTACTTCCTGTATGGTAAAGACAATGACAAGTGGAGCAAAGTAGAAGGTAATGGAGTAAAGCTCTTCTGTTCTGAAGGTAAAGCAGTTAAGGTAAAGCAGTGAATGACCAAAGACAGAAGGGTAACTGGAGTCTAAAACCACTGTAGAGAAAAGCCCTGTATTGAGAGGGTATGAAGTGCATACAGCTTTAGTGAATCTGGCCCTAGGCAGCACAAGTTTTCATTAGCTCAAAGCTTCTAACTTTTCCCTAAAATGATGAATCGTAAATAAAAGCAAAGTGGGACAGATTCTTAATTGCCTTGTACCTTGCTGTTCTACAAAGGATGCATTTCTCACCACTTTACCCAGGCTTGAAAGGCCGTGCAAGGACAAAGAAGAATCTGTGCCACTAGCTCACTGCTCCGAAAGAATTTAAAGTACCTATAAAAGAAACTGACACTGTTCTCTTCCCCTGCCCTTTGATTTTAACAGCACTCGCAAACAAAATTACATGATGAATTTTTCTCGGCAACATGGGCTCAGGCATTTCTACAACAGAAGACGAAGGTCACTTAGACGATATCCATGAAGAAATAAGAAATTTATTTTTTTCCTCCCAACATGTGATGTGTTGCTTTCCATTCTTTAAATTTAGCACTGCGTCTGGTATCAGGACTTATCTGCAACTGGCTTGATGAATAACTGAAAGCCTTTCTCAAGACAGAGCGTACACCACTTTTTCACACTGTGAACTAATGAGAAGTGACTTATTTTCTCATAGGTAAATGTTTTAATGTTGATGTGTCTGTGAAAATTGTGATCTGTTGTAATATCAGTTACAGTGGCAGTATTGGAAGTAAGCAACTAATTCTGTTTAACAGGAGAAAAAGTTTAAGCACAAAGACTTTTCAGATTTTATGTTTAAAAAACCTACATACTAAGTACAGAATTTAACATTCTTTGTCACATAGGTATTTAAGTGCACTGTATTTCAGCTCTGTGTCATTTTATATGATTTAAGTTATCATTGTTTGTCCTCTTTGTATTCTCTTCTACAACATGACACATTGGCACTGTATTTACTTGTTTTGTTGTTGTAATATTTTTGCTGCTGATTTTTGGGCTATTTACCTTCTGACAAAATGTATTAAAAAAAAAAAATCAAAGAACCTAATCAAGAAGATAATTGCAAAGGTAGTTGTAAAGGCGTTGATATCTTTCGATCTTATTCTTTGATATGTCTGTTGGTTAGCATTGTTTTGTGGATAAAAAAAGAATGCTTGACATTAAACTTTTTTCTACTAAGGAGTTGTGGATGAAGCCCCCAAAAGAAGTTCCCAATTCCCTGTCTAAATGTAGTCAGTTCTCTGCAACTGATTTACTTACAGTAACTGCCATTTGGTGTCCGTAGTAATGAAGTGATTTGTAAACAGTGAGCGTTTCATCGTGTTCTCTTTGGTGTTTGTTTCTATTGCGGGTCATGTTTGTATCTTCTGATAAAGTTGTATCTACACCAGCAACGTTATAATGCCCCTATAGCCCTAAACTGTCTATTATCATAAATAAAATGTTTCACTTTATGGTGAACCAAGCTAAAGATCCATGCTTCAATAAAAATAATGTCAATTAACAATTCTGATGTCAGACTTTTCGAGCCATGCAAGCTTTACATGAAATTGTAGAACAAATTATGTTACTAAATACCTAGAATCTAATGCAAACATTGATGGTGTTTTTTAATACTTAGTACATCACACTTAACAGCGCTTTGCAAAAAACACAAACCAAGAATCTTCCCAGTCCTACTTGTGGGCATAACATGGTCCTTGGAGCAGGGCCTGGTGCGAGGAATGAAACAATGAAATGGAACCATGGACCAATGACTCTTGCTTGTCTGAATCTGCAAACCCAATATGCAATGTGGGACTTGGCATTTCCAGGCTCTGAGGACTACAGTACTGCACATAAAAAACCTGGTCCAAAGCAGGTGAAGTTGTCAATTCTTAAAATCATAGAACCATTTAGGTTGGAGAAGACCCTTAAGATCATCAAGTCCAACTATTAGCCTAGTACTGCTCAGTCCAACCACTAAACCATGTCCCCAAGCACCACACTTACACGCCTTTTAAATACCTCCAGGAATGGTGACTCAACCACTTCCCTAGGCAGCCTGTTCCAATGACTGACAATCCCTTCAGTGAAGAAAATTTTCCTAACATCCAATCTAAACCTCCCTTGGCACAATTTGATGCCATTTGCTTTTGTGCTATCGCTTGTTACTTGGAAGAAGAGACCAACATCCACCTGGCTGCAACCTCCTTCCTTTCAGGGAGTTTAGAGAGAATCAGATCTCCCTTCGGCCTCCTTTTCTCCAGGCTAAACCCTAGTTCCCGCAGTCACTCCTCCTCAGGGAGAAGCATCGTATATTCCTGCTACACTCTTAGATCACTGCATCTGATTCTGGCACCATTCTACTCAGAACTAGAATGGTGTTTGCTACACATCTGTGCATAGCCACTTAAATGTGTTTCATTTTTAAAAGGTTTCTGATCAAAGGTACATGAGCAGTGCAGGAACAAAGGAGGTCATACCCTGACCAACTAGTCAGTATCTTGGCTTGGTCACAATTATGCAACAGACCTTTTATAGACCTGGAAGTACTGCAACAGCCCAACCTCTTGCAGCTGCAAACTCGTCTGTACTGTTCCAGACAACAGTGTGTGTGTCTTCCATTCTTGAAACAAAATAAGGATCTGTTCAGAGAAAGAGCAGGAAGGAAAAAATGTGGTTATTAAACATAATAGCTTAATGTTTGGGCAGGAGATTTTAAAATATTGCAATAAAGGTTTTGCCCACTGAACAAACAAAAATGCAAGATATAAACACTCCTATTTTTAAAGATAATTTTATTTGCCCTAATATGTCAATAGATGGGTGATATTTCATCTAAAATGCGTGTACAGCTAGTGTGTTGCTAGGGAATTAATTATTTTAAAGCCCTTAGATACAATGAGGCACTTACCTGACTTCTCTTTCCAGGTAAGAGACCAGCATAACCAGGGAAGCTGCTTTTCACAATTGTATTAATTTTGTTTGAATAACGTATGCAATTATGACTGCTGAGGAATCCCCCAAGACATTTCCCCAGAGCACACTACAAACTGGGCACAGGCTTTGCTCAAGAAAATCATCCCCGCTGGCAGATTCAGCACATAATAAATGGCAATAAAAGAGTGACAGTGCAATATAATGTACTAATAAGCTTATCTACAGGTATAAAACTTTGGCAGGCATAACTATGAAAACTGATGCTTTTAGTATACCTTATAGTCTTCCTCATTTCTCCTACCAGCTCACTAACCCATGTTATGGTAGAATAAGGAGAACATAAGAGGAATGAAATAAAAATACAGGGAGACAAAGCTCTGATCCGCTGAGGTTCCTGGAATAACCAAAACCTGAAATTCTCGTAATTTTTCCTGAATGTTCTTCTCTTGAGCTTGCTTCATCCACAGGTGATAACATTACCTTAGTGAAAGGAAATGAGTGTAGCACAAGTATTTGGAAGGACCAAATTAGACTTTGCATGAACTTAACCATTTAGAGAAATAGGTAGCAATAAAATAAAACAGCAAATACACTCAAGGACAAGACATTTTCAAAGAGCAAGGAACCGACATACAAAGTGGGTAAATATATGGCTAGGCAGGAAGAGAGTCAACAGCATAAACCAGTTCTTAAAGATGCCCTGTTATATCAATAGAAGTGTTTATAGTAAATCTACTGGTAGACAGCAGTTGTCAGCTGTTGAGCCTTTCACTTAAATACAGATATAAACAAGTTGGAGAGACTACAGAGTACAGCAGCAAAAACAAGACCCTTGAAACCATGAGCTTCTGTGTAGAGGGAATTGGTTTGTTTAGTCTAGAAAGGAAAACATTTGGAAAGAGACATAACAGCCATAAACATGGATCTATGTTTTATTTACTTGCTAACCCTTCAGGTCAAGTGTCAGCGGGTAGAAATGCATCACCTCATCATTTATCCATCAGTGGGGAACGGGATTTGATTAACATCCAAGCAGGAAGCTGGTTTGAGGGTCTGTAAGCCCTGCTGATGGACATACAATGGGTTATGTGCAAGCAGCAAGGAACAACAGATAAACCCCACTCAATTCAGTTCTGTAGTGAGGCTTAACTAAAACCGACTCAAGACTAGAGTAACAGGAACAAGCTAGCTGTAAAGGAGAGCTACTTTAAACCTAAACTGGTAAGGGTGCGCCAAAACCAAATCAGATAAGCAAAATGGCTTGCCTACCTTAAGCATAGCCCTAAAAGTTCTTCAAGGGCTGTTAGCAATCTCAAGCAGCTGAGACCATGCAACCACTTGCAGCACGTCCCCTGTGAGAACCTACCATCTGCAGGTGGTGGATCTGCTCCTGGAATAAATGACAATGAGATATAAGGCTGCAAAAAGAAAGACACTGAGATGCCGGAGTGTGTCCAAAGAAGGGCAATGAAGCTGTTGAGAGGTCTAGAGCACACATCTTACAAGAAGCAGCTGAAGGAACTGAGATTGTTCAGGTCAGAGAAAAGAAGGCTGAGAGGAGACCTTATTACTCTCTACAACTCCCTAAAAGGAGGCTATTAGACAGGTGGGTGCTGGTATTAGGTAACAAGTGATAGGACAAGAGGAAATGGCCTCAAATTGTGCCAAGGGAGGTTTAGATTGGGTGTTAGGAAAAATTTCTTCACTGAAAGGGTTGTCAGTCATTGGAACAGGCTGCCCAGGGAAGTGGTTGAGTCACCCATTCCTGGAGGTATTTAAAAGGTGTGTAAGTGTGGTGCTTGGGGACATGGTTTAATGGTTGGACTTGATGATCTTAAGGGTCTTCTCCAACCCAAATGATTTTACAGAAGTCATATGGGTGACATGTGGACAAAGTGCCCAGTGTTCTCCTCTGTTACTGCTGTTTTATGACTGTGGCTTTTTTCTTCCCTATGTCTTCTTGATTCAGCTGAAGGGACTGAGCTGGCAGCAAGCCTAAGGACTTAGGCCTGTGCATGTCTAATTACTACAGAGCCTGATGGGGAGAGTTTCAACCAGCACCCAATAAGGAAGAGCCCAGTAAAAACAGCATTCCAGTGATAGAGGAGTACTATGTGGAAGGGCACTGACAAATGCTGGGTTTATAGTTTGAATCTGTGTTTCTTTGAATGAAAAAAGTTTGTTAAGCTTTTATAGGGAAAAAAAATGGGGGATGCGGTTGTGCTTTTGAGTTGTGCTGCTCAGGGGAGATCTGTGAAAGGCTCAGTGTCAAAGAAGCTATTTCAGGATGTTCAGCTGCTTCCCTGATTGCCTCTGAGCCAAAGGTGGGATGGTGGAAGGTGCTGGGCAGCCACAGATTTCAGGTCTGCTTCTGCATTTGGATACTATTGCAGATACCACAGGAGCTGGCTGATAGCCCCAGGTCCCTCCTTCCCTGCAGACTGACTGTGCACATACACACCAGCCTTCTGCTGAAACCACATTGCTCCAGGTGTGCTGGAAACAGCACATGCAAAGCCATTCAACTGGTTTATATTCACAACTGGGCACCCAATTTAGCTCATTTAAAACCGCAGCCTTCTCAAGACATGTTTTAAAGGATTTGAGTTCCACTGATGTCAAGAAACTCCTCATGGTAAAAAGGAAAGTGTCCTAATATTTGGGGCTCAACTGGAAAGATTGCGCTATTATGGGCAATAACATAGCTTGACATGACTAATGCATCTGTATAGGATGTGGATAGTAAATAATTAACTGGAGCAATCTGAGCTCTAAGCCAACTCCCACTGAGAGCAGTGGGAAAATCCCTGTAAATCTAAATGTATTTCACTTCAACCTGGAAATGTCCAGCTCAATTTAATTAACTCAGATGGTTTGATCTGTCCCAGGACCAGCATAAGACTCACAGCTTTCCTTATGCTGCTGTAGAGGAATGGTTCCTGCAGCTCTGTCCTCTGTGAGCCATATGAGCCCTCAAAGCTCACACTAGGCTCTCTGTCATCACACAGCTCCAGTGGCCATTAACTAATTTGCCCCAGTTATCCTCCACGGAAGTTCTTTTAGTCTCTCCAATTAACTGTATTGTTTATTCTGCATTAACTTCTACTCCCTTTTTTTGTTTTGACCCAAAATCGTCTTTTCATCTCCTTCCTAGTGAGTTCAACACTATATTAATCCTCACCCTTCACTCAGAGCTGAAGAACTGAAGCATCTTTTATCATTTTAGACAATGCTGGAAAGAAGCAGTAAAAAGAACTATTAACCTTCCCAGTGGGTCATGCTAAAATGCACGCAAGAAATTAAAACCAGCTTGTATTTAAACACAACCCTTGACACAATTAGTGTAACATAATCCACAGTGTGGATTACTGCAATGTTTAAGATGATTTATACCTTTGTGAATTTTTCTAGCAGGAAATCTGTTACTCCTGTGCTTGTTGCAGGCTTTCTCCTCTCCCTCCTCTTTGTGCAGGTTGTATATGCACAGGTCTGCCTGTGTGTCTTATCACAATATACGCCTTACTGGTAACAAAGCCTTTCAGAATTTCAGTACCTATATAGTGATGCCACACCTTCCTAAGGTAATAACACCTGGATTCTAATACAAGCTACAGATGCCCAAGTTCTGGGAAAAAAAAAGGCCGTTTGGATAAATAAATACAAATTTCAAAAGATGCCTTCCCAAAGTATCTCCATTTACCCAGTGCTGTATAACAATGGCACCCAGCACCATTCTGTGTGGTCTGATGTATGTGGCACATCTGATAGATCGCTCTGATATTGTCCATCAAGATGCCTTTTTGTTACAGCCTGTTTTGGACAAAACTGGTTTTAAGAAACCTCTTCTTTAAACTGCCATTTTTGAAATATTTTGACCTTGAAATTTCTTAGCTAGACAACACTGAAATTTAAAGTAACGTATTTCAGCTTGAATTAATTTAATTTTTATTTAAATTACTCTTTAACCAGGGCTAACATGTCAAGGAATCATTTTCAAGTTTTTGATAAATTCCCATAGGCACCAGTTTTATAATTTTTTTCATTACCTCAATGCACAAGAATATCCAAACGTCTTTTTTCCTACCAGTTCTAAGTACAAAACCAAATCTAAGAAGCTGGGAGGTGTGACAGCACTTTCTCCTCGGCAAGAGATGTTAAAAGTGTTAGAAAACATTTATAAATCAAGGACTAAAAGTGAGACCTGCAGATCTCACTGCTAATTCCTGTGTATTTTCAAGGTAATTGATACCTGCACATCCTTTGCATCCCTAAAGAAATAAAAAACTACACTCAGTCCTCTGTGAGGCTCACCGCTGAGGCCCGGCTTGACAGGCATGCTTGTCTAACAGCAGAGCTGGCAAAAATATCCTCCGTGTGGAAAACAGAAGAATGATTGAAAGTCAGTCTCTTAAGTGTCTGACCAACATGAAGCCCTTCAGAAATCTGCAGTTTTACACTTACATGACTGGCACACTTCCGTCGGACACCTGATGAACACACTACCCTTCCCAAGTACAGAGCACCCATGTCTGCTTTTTCAAATTAACTTCAGACCACAGAGCCGGAGGGACTCTTCACTGGTGCTTCGGGACACCCCAGCAGGGTTTATTTAACAAGCACCACAGCGGGCCCCAGCGCTGCGCACACAGTGCGACAAAACCAAGCCGTGTCACGTCGCTGCCAGCCCCTGCCTGCCCCACGCTCCCCAGGTGTATTTTTGCATTTAAATTCTAAAAATATTTTATTTATTCCGTGCGCATACACAGAGGTATCCGCGAGGAAGGCAGAGCAGGGCCGGGCCCTGACAGCCTCAGGCGCGGCCTCCGGGCACCGCAGCGGTAACGGACGCAACACCGCCGCTGGGCGCGAGCGCGGGCGCGCACCGTCCCCGCGCACACGCGCCCCGCACGGGCGGCCCCACGGCATCCTGGGACTTGTAGGCTGCGGCGGGTGCGCGCCTGGCGGGGGCCGCGGGGG